>JAJONQ010000632.1:0-40586 GCA_036250385.1 Solanum microdontum
TCTCCTATGATGAAGTGTGGGTGTGTGGTCTAGAATCCCTAAGGGCTTTATATGTGAATTGCTCATGAATTGGGGACATTGTGAATGTGTTGTGATCCCTTTAAGGGAAGAACACTCAATATCAATGTTGTTGCTAATATGTCACTATGGGGAACAATATGCGCGCACATACACTCTACATGTATAACTATGAATATGATGTGTTATGGTGTCTATTGAATGGTGAAATCTTATATACGCCCTTACATCTTATTATGCATGCAAAGTGTATGATTAGCAAGGTATGAATATGTGTTGTATAAAGGTGTTTATGTGAAAGTCTTTCTCACATATGTACACACACATGAATGAATGAATAAGTTTTATGATAATCTAGTGAAAGTGAGTCTGCTGAAAGGTTTCCTCAATTGTACTCTAAACTAGACTATGCTATGAATATGGTATGATTATATGAAAGGTCATTCTCACATAATGTAGTATCTATGATGAAAGGTCATTCTCATCTTAGAAACCTTTGAGATATATGATATGAGGGATTAAGTCCCTAAAACCTACTTTATGAACTAATGTTTCATAAAGGCTTAAAAATGTTTAAAAAGGGAGTTGGAGCTTAGCACCGAGAGAACATGAAAAGTGATAGTTGGGCTTCACGTTTAGCAAGCCCGGCTTCCCACAAGAGAACCTTCACGTTTAGCAAGTCCGGGTTCCCAACATAGATGTTGTCTCATGAGATGGAAACCTCCACGCTTAGTAAGTCAAGGTTTTCTAGTAGCAATATTGTTTTTCCATAACTACGTTCCCTCGTAGGTCTTAGCTTAGTGGATCCACTAGATAGCTATTATATATGTAGTTCCTACTTTGGCAAGTAGTACCTTCTCTTTTCGGTGTGGGAGTAGAAAACCAGATTCCATGTAGCTCACATGGTCTATGTCGGTTATGGCAATGTCTCCCGAAAGTTAAGAAATGAACTAAGATAAGAATATGAACTCTAGTCATGATTTCTTGAAGAGTTACTTAGTGTAGGTAGAACTATGCACCCTACTTATGCATTGCACAAGTGTACTCTAAGGGAGGTTATGATTAGACTCTTTATGTAATGAAGAATATGGTCTGTGTATGTTAATATGAAAGCATGTTAAGGTTGACTTTACTTATGTCAAGACATGAAGTATGATTATGCATGTAAATTACACTTATGACTTCTTAATGGGTTTGCTTAGTATATGTGGGGGTATGGGACTCCATGTGTACATTGCACAAGTGAGCTTGGGAAGGGGTTGTGAGGGTGGTTTACCTATGATATGAACTAAATGGGTTATGACTCATGATATAGTAAAGGAATGAGTCCTTATATGATGTTATGAAGTATGTTGGTCTTATGTCTAAATGAAGATGTTATGACTTGTTGAATATGATGTGCCTAGTCCATGGTGGCTTCCTAGGAACACTTGGTGTGAGTAGTATTATGGGATGCTACTTGCACGTTGCACTAGTGTGACTTGGGGGTTGTGTTAGGTGATGGTTCCTATGTGAAGACTATGTCTTATGGTGTACTTATGACTCTATGAATATATGTGGTTGGATTGATGAAGGCTATATGTAAGTTCACCTTTGGTAACCTTAAGGCAATACATTGCACCAAGTATTCCCTAAGGGCTGCTTGAGGAAAAAAGTTCAGATAAAGAGGAAGGTAATGTATTGTATGCATTGAATGTGCCTAAAATGTTATAAGTGGCTCTATGTGCTATTATGAATGGTTTCCGTGTGTATGATGATATACGTGGTTTATATTGTGCCTGTTGTACTAAATGTTCATGAAGTTTCTCTAAAAAGGCATGATTCATGGTTTCCAACTAAATGTCCTTTTAAGAGCATGTTTTGCATGGTTATCATACTTAGTGCATTCTTGTACTAACATCATTCTTCTACATCTTTTTACACCAAGTGTAGGTGATGGTGACTAAAAGGTCTTTCCTAGAAGTGATGAGCTTGACTTACTATTCCCATGTTCGAGTGTGCCTTAAAGATTCAAGGACCTTTATGTTAAAGAGTTTCCTTAACTTCTATGTACTAGATAGTAGTTTCTTTTGTACTGTAAGGGCTGTGTCCCTCTTGTGTTGTAGTCATGTTTTAAGATGGCTACCTTGAGACGTAGTACTCCAATTTTTGTATTAAAGGTTTAATGAGGTGACTTTTATGTCTTGTGTTATGTTATGAAAAAGTTTTAAATTTTCCGCTATTTTTCTATGATAAATGCTATGACGAATGCTAAGGGCTTGTATAAGACCTCCGAGAGGTTGAATATGCCAGTAACGACTAGGGGGTGCTCTCGGGTCGTTACAATTTGATGTTATTCTATCCTGTATGCTCAGTATCTGTCAAGTACTGACGCATACTCTACGCTACATCTTCTCGTGATGTATGTTCATGTCCTCAACAGTCAGATCATGCATAGATCGGTTCCCGATCTTCAATTCTGCAGCGTCAGTGGTGAGTCCTCATTCTTTGAGTACATTTGACATGTTATCTTTGCATTTTAGTTTTAGTTTCAGTTTTTCTAGATCTTTCTGGGGAATGTCCCAACATTTCTAGTCAGTAGAGGCTTTATTTCAGACATAGTTAGTTTCAGCTTTAGTCTTAGAGTTTGACTTTTCATTTGTATTCAAACTCTTAGTTTTCTTTATTTGGACTTAGTATATGGGTATTCCCCACCATTTCAGATTATCATATGATTTAGCTTCCACACAGTATTTATTGATTCAGTTTACTTTAGTATGCTTATGATATGCTAACAGGTTTAGCTTGGGGTAACTCGTGATGCTAGGTCCCGTGGTCGCGCCGTGGGTGTAGCTTCGGGGCGTGACAAACTTAGTATCAAAGTACTAGGTTTAAGAGTCCTAGGATGTCTAAAAAGCCGCACTAAGTAGAGTCCTTTTCGTAGGTGTATGGTGCACCACATTTAATGAGAGGGAGGCTACGAAGTGTTTTAGGAAGAACTTCACTCTCTTTGTTACTCTTATCATGTGTAAGGTATGATCTAATTTCTCGTTATGACTCATCATTTTGCGTTTCAGAGCATGCCTCCTCATAGAGCTTATAGAAGTGGTGCAAATGCACACAATGCTAAAGCAGCTCCTGCAGTCCTAGATCAGGAATTTTTGAATGCTGAATTTTGGAATGATATTCAGTTGTTGGCTCAGAGTGTGACCAACCAGAACAATCAACAAGTTCTAGTTATGAGAAATGCTAATGTTGGGTCAGTTGCAGCTAGAATCCGTGATTTCGTTAGGATGAATCTGCCTGAGTTCTTAGGATCGCAGACTGGTGAGGATCCCCAAAACTTCATTGATGAGGTCAAGAAGATCTTTGGAGTGATGCAGGAAAGTGGGAATGATCGGGTTAAGTTGGCATCTTACCAGCTTAATGATGTGTCTTATATCAGGTATACTCAGTGGAAAGAGAACAAGGGTACAGATGCAACTCCTATCACTTGGGAATGCTTTAGTGAGACCTTTCTGTACAGGTTCTTCCCAAGAGAGTTGAGGGAGGCAAAAGCTCAAGAGTTTATGAATTTGAGGCAGGGTTCTATCAGCTAGCATTCCATCCTTCAAGTTTCAAAATGATCAGAAAGGTAAGGCATCAGGCTCCATGTCTCAAGGTAGTATTTCAGGAACCAAAACCTACCCAACTTGTCCAAAGTGTTGTAAGAACCATCCGGGCGAGTGTCTTGTAGGAAATGAAGGATGCTTTGGGTGTGGTTAGTCTGGTCACAGGTTGAAAGATTGTCCTTTTAAGCAGGGTCAAAGAGGTAACAATGGTAGAGCTCAATCCACAACTTTAGTAGCACCAGTAGGTCGCTCGACTCAGCAGGGTAACTCATCTAGTACAAGTGGCATCCAATGCCAAAACAGGTTGTATGCTCTCCAGGCTCGCCAGGATTAGGAAGATTCTCCTGATGTAGTCACTCGCACATTACGTGTCTTTGACTTAGATGTTTATGCATTGTTAGATCCAGGGGGTATTCTTTCCTTTGTAACTCCTTATATAGCAGTCAAATTTGATGTTAGTCCAGAAACTCTTTCAGAACCTTTCTAAGTCTCTACTCCAGTCGGTGACCCAATTATAACTAGACGGGTATACAAAAATTGTGCCCTGTCATAGTCTCCCAAAAAGTCACCTTGGCAGATCTTATATAGTTAGAAATGGTAGACTTCAATGTCATTCTAGGTATGGATTGGTTACATTCTTATTATGCCTCAGTCGATTGTAGAACTAGGATTATTCATTTTCAGTTTCCAGACGAACCAATCTTAGAATAGAAGGGTAGTAGCTTAGCGCCTATAGGTTGATTCATTTATTACCTTAAGGCCAGATATATGATCTCTAAGGGTTATCTCTATCATCTAGTTCGGGTTAAGGATTTAAGCTCCGAGACCCCAACTCTTGAGTCAGTTTCTGTAGTTAATGAGTTCTCAGAAGTGTTACCAGAAGATCTTTCTGGAGTTTCTCTTGAAAAGGAAATTGACTTTCGAATCGATCTCCTTTCAGATACCCAGCCTACCTCTATTAGTCCTTACATAATGGCTCCAACTGAGCTTAAGGAATTGAAAGAGCAGTTGAATGGCCATCTAGATAAGGGCTTCATCAGACCTAGTATTTCCCCATGGGGTGCATCAGTGTTATTTGTGAAGAAGAAAGATGGTTCCCTCAGATTGTGCATTGACTATCGGTAGTTGAACAAAGTCACAATCAAGAATAAGTATCCCACCCCCAATATTGATGACTTGTTTGACCAACTTCAGGGTGCTAGTCATTTCTCGAAGATAGACCTCAGATCCAATTATCATCAGCTCAAACTCAGAGATAGTGACATTCTGAAGACAGCCTTCAGAACTCGGTATGGTCATTATGAATTTGTAGTTATGTCATTTGGACTAACCAATGCTCCTGCAACTTTCATGGATTTGATGAACAGAGTGTTCAAGCAGTTGTTGGACTTGTACGTTATCGTCTTTATTGATGATATCCTCATTTACTCTAGGAATGAGGAAGAACATGTGAGTCATTTGTGGGTTGTCCTGCAAACTCTCAAAGATCACCAGTTATTCGCTTAGTTTAGCAAATGTGAGTTTTGGTTGTAATTTGTTGCTTTCCTTAGTCATATTGTGTCTAGCGAAGGAATCAAAGTGGATTCTCAGAAAATAGAAGTAGTGAAACAATGGCCCAGACCTACTTCTCCTACAGATATTAGAAGTTTCTTGGGTTTGGCTGGTTATTACAGAAGGTTCGTGGAAGAATTTTCATCCATAGCCTCTCCATTGACTAACTTCACTAAAATAAAGGTCAAATTTCAATGGTCAGATGATTGTGAGAAAAGCTTTGCAGAACTAAAAACTAGGTTGACTAAAGCTTCCGTTTTGACTCTACCAAAGGGTTCAGATGATTACGTTATCTATTGTGATGCATCCAGAGTCGGCCTAGATTGTGTGTTGATGTTGCGAGGTAAGGTTATAGCTTATGCTTCTAGACAACTTAAGGTGCATGAGAAGAAGTATCCAACTCATGACCTCGAGCTTGAAGAAGTGGTGTTTGGACTCAAGATATGGATACATTACTTGTACGGTGTTCATGTAGATATGTTCATAGACCATAAGAGCCTTCAATATGTATTCACCCAAAGAGAGTTGAATCTTTGCCAGAGCAGATGGCTTGAATTCCTCAAGGATTCTAATTTGAGTGTGCATTACCATCATGGTAAGGCCAATGTAGTAGTAGATGCTCTTAGTAGACTATCTATGGGTAGTGTAGCACATGTTGAGAAATAAAGAAAGGAACTAGCAAACGATGTACACAAACTTACTCGCTTAGGAGTTCATCTTATGAGTATATTAGATGGTGGTGTAACAGTTCAAAATCGGTTAGAATCTTCATTGGTAGTGGAGGTTAAGGAAAACTAAGACAGTGATCCGATATTGCTTCAACTTAAGAGTGCAATACATCAGCAGAGAGTTGAGGTTTTCTCCCAATGGGGAGATGGTGTGCTTCGCTATCTGGGTCGATTATGTTTGCCTAAGGTGGGTGAGTTGAGGCTGTAAATTCTTGCAGAAGCCCATAACTCCAGATAGTATTTACATCCAAGCACCACACAGATGTACCGTGATCTGCAGGAAGTCTTTTGGTGGAATGGTATGAAAATGGATATAGCGGATTTTGTGGCTAAGCGCCCCAATTGTCAGCAAGTCAAGGTAGAACATCAGAAACTAGGAGGCATGACTCAAGTGATCGACATTCCTACTTGGAAATGGGAAGTGATCAACATGGACTTCATCACAGGATTACCTGGTACTCGCAGACAGCATGACTCCATTTGGGTGATAGTTGATAGAGTTACTAAGTCTGCGCGCTTTTTGGCTGTTAAAACTACAGATTCGGTGGAGGACTACGCCAAGATTTACATCAATGAATTAGTAAGGTTGCATGGCGTTCCTTTGTCTATCATCTCAGATAGAGGTCCTTAGTTTACCTCTCATTTTTGGATGTCATTTCAGAAAGGTCTTGGTACTCAGGTAAATCTTAGCACAACATTTCATCCGTAGATGGATGGTCAGGCAGAGCGTACCATTCATACCTTAGAGGACATGTTGAAAGCTTGTGTGATCGATTACAAGGGAAGTTGGGATGATCACCTTTCTCTTATAGAGTTCCCCTTCAATAATAGTTACCATTCCAGCATTCAAATGGCCCCTTATAAGGAATTATATAGGCGTAGGTGTAGATCTCAAGTTGGTTGGTTTAAAGTAGGTGAAGCATACTTGATAGGGCTAGATTCAGTTCATGATGCTATGCAGAAAGTGCAACTCATCAGAGATAGACATAAGACAACCCAGAGTCGCCAGAAGTCTTATGCAGATGTAAGGAGAAGGGAATTAGAGTTCCAAGTTGATGATTGGGTTTTCCTGAAAGCGTCACCCATGAAAAGGGTGATGAGATTTGGCAAGAAAGGGAAGCTCAGCCCTAGGTATGTAGGCCCTTACAAGATCTTTAAAAGGGTTGGTAATGTGGCATATGAGTTAGAGTTTCCAACAAAACTAGCAGAAGTGCATCCGATTTTTCACATTTCTTTGTTGAAGAAGTGTGTGGGTGATCCAGCATCTAATGTACCCTCAGAAAGTGTGCTTGTTAAGGATAGTCTCACTTATGAAGAGGTACCAGTTAAAATCCTTGATTGTCAGGTTCAAAGGTTGAGGAACAAATAAGTCGCTTCAGTTAAGGTTTTGTGGAGGAGTCAGTCCAAAGAGGGAGCTACTTGGGAAGCAGAAGCAACCATGAAGGCCAAGTATCCTCACCTCTTTCCTTCCGATTCCACTCCAGCTTGAGGTAATAGTTCCTCTTCAGTTATTCAGTCATTCATACGCAGTTTTAGTCTTAGCATCATGTTCCTTCCGGTTGTACTTGCATTTTCAGCATATTTGCATGTTCTTGGAACTTAGTTTAGTGAGAAATTCAGTTACCAGTGTTTAGTGGTGGGGGTTGCAGCTCGCTCCCTCCATTTCAGCTAGTTTAGTCTTCATTCAAGGAAGATTGTTCCCAAGGGGGAGATATTGTAACACCTTGTAGGCTAGAACTACCAAAAATAAGATTTTTTTTAGAAGTTGCAGGTGCAACCCACGGTTTCCACCCACAGACCGTAGGGCGACCCACGGTCCATTCTGGTGGTCCATGGATCACCATCTGCAACCCTACCCAGAAAGACCCAGAAAAATAGTTTAAGTCCTAACCCACGCTAGAACCTACGACTATAGGTCAGACCACGGTCCGTGGTCCAGGGACGTAGGTCAAACCCTCTGATTCCAGCCCTAGTCGTCCATTAACGGTTGACCAGAACGGACCGTCAGTTGATTGACGGTCCGTTGGTGTCCCCGACATCAGTTAAGTCAGGGGTCTTTTGGTCTTTTCCTTATGTGTTGGACCCCTAAACTACGACATTTAACCCCTAACTACGTAGTTTTGGTCAGTTTTAGCATAGAAACATAACTAGAACTTACCTAAGTCAGATCATTCTTCAAAACATAGAAATTTTAGAGCAGGTCAGGAACTTTAGTTCAAGAACGCAACAAAGTTCCATCAGTTCCAGCCTCGAAATTGAAAGATTTCTCTGTGGAATTCGTCACCAGGTATGTGGGATTTCACTAGTGGGTTCCTTTCACTGATTAGGTCCCTAGATTTCAGTCAGGATCTTGATTCCCTTAATATTATCTAGACTTAGGGTTTCTTGAATGTTAAAATTATTGGGTTTTAGCTATTAGAATGATCTATATCGTATTATCATGAATTCAGTATGGTTATTGCCCAGGTTCATGCATAAATTCAGAACCCTATCTATGTATTTCTTTTAGTTCATGAATTACATATGCTAGGTAAGTTCATTAAGTTATAGATAGAAGCATGCCTCAGTTTTCGAATGCACTATTATTAGCATATTAATGTTGCCTTCTTAGTTTGCATGTCAGTATTTTGAGCTATCCAGTGTTACATCATTTCAGTCATAAAGTGTGAATTACTTAATCATATGTGAAGCTTAATACCGAGTGGACTAGGGTCAGTCACCCTCAAGTCCCAGAACTACGTGCCCCATAGGTTGTAACTCCCCTCTGTGGGTATCATTTTAGTGATCACGCTAGCATGCCTCTATACCTCTGGCAGGGTATATTGGGTCCTCTCGGTGGGGTATATACATCGGAATCCACATTTAGCTAATGTGGTTTTATGTCGGTTATTAGTAGCTCTTTCACAGTTTAGTCAGATTCTATTACATTGACCATGTTATCAGTATAGTTCAATATTCAGTCTCAGCATGTTATAACTTGGTCATTGCATTCAGCTTAGCCATGTTCAGTATTTCTAGTATCCTTATAATGTTTAGATTATATTATTGCTTTATTGCTTGTTTAGTTATGTTATTATTCAGCGTTATTCTATCGTGCATGCTCAATACCTTTCAAGTACTGACCCATACTCTGCGCTACATATTCTCGTGATGTAGGTTCATGTCCTCAGCAGTTAGGTAGCGCATAGATCAGTTCCCTATCTTTACTTCAGCACCATCACTGGTGAGTCCTCATTCTTCGAGGGCAGTTGACATGTTATCTTTCCATTTAAGCTTTAATTTCAGTTTTGCTAGATCTAGCTGGGGCATGTCCCAGCATTTCTAGTCAGTAGAGGCTTTATTTTAGACATAGTTAGTTTCAACTTTAGTCTTAGAGTTTGACTTTTCATTTGTATTAAAACTCTTAGTTTTCTTTATTCAGACTTAGTATATGGGTATTCCCCATCATTTCAGATTATCATATGATTTAGCTTCGACACAATATTTATTGATTCAGTTTACTTTAGTATGCATATGATATGCCAGCAGGGTTAGCTTGGGGTCACTCGTGATCCTAGGTCTCATGTCTGCATCCTGGCGGTAGCTTCGGGGTGTGACAATGCCATTCATTCCTTTATACCCCTGACAAGGTATATTGGGTCCTCTCGATGGGATGTATACATGGGACTCCACATTTAGCTCATGTGGTGTTATGTCGGTCAGTAGTAGCTCCCACAGTCAGACTCTTAATGTATTTGACCAGGTTTCAGCATATACTTCAATATTCAGTTTAGCATGTCTTGTTTATGATTAGTACTTGGTCATTGCATTCAGTTCAACTTTTCCATGCTTGTAGTATGTACATTTACAGTATTTCTCAGTTATACCTTGTTTCAAATTATACATATTTAATCATCTTAGTATCTATATTCTGCATGCTTAGTACATTCAAAGTACTGACACATACTCTGTGCTACATCATTTCAAGATGTAGGTTCAGGTACTCAGCATTCACAGTGCACTTAGATCGATTCCCAATCCGAATTCAGCAGCTTCAGTGATGAGTCCTCATACTTCGAGGACAATAGAAATTCTTTCATTTTAATCATTACATTTCCTTTTTTAGTTTTGTTAGAGTTAGCTAGGGAGCATGTCTCAGCAACTCAACTCAATTATAGGCTTTTCATACATAGCATTAGAATCAACTTAACTTGTTAAGTTTGATCTTTCAATAGTTATTAAACTCTTAGTATGGTTTATACATTCAGACTAGTTGACTATTCCTCATTTTCAGATAACCACTTTTAACTTCCGCATATTTCTCATTTATTTAGTTATCTTTTAGTACACTTATGATATGCTAGACATAGGGTTATCTTGGGGTCACTCGTGATCATAGGTCTCGTATTACGTCAAGGGGATAGCCTCGAGGTGTGAAAAACTTTGTATCAAAGCATTACGTCCTATGATTTGTGAAAGCTGCACTAAGTAAAGTCACTTTCATGGGTGTGAAGTGCACCATATCTAATGAGAGGGAGGCTACAAAGTGTTTTAGGAAAAACTTCACTTTCTTGTTATTCTTATCGTGCGTGGGTATGATCTCCTTTCTAATTCATCGTCATGCATTTCAGATCATGCCTCCTTGTAGGGCTAATGCACAAAATGCTAATGCACGCAATGCTTACACAGTTCCTCCGGTCCTGAACCAAAAGGTTACGAATGTAGAATTTCAGAATGCGATCCAGCTTTTGGCTCAAAGTGTGGCCAATCAGAATAATCAGCAGGTCGTCGTTCCTACTAACACAAATGTTGGATCAGCTGCAGCTAGGGTTCGAGATTTTTTTTGATGTATTAGCTCAAGTTTTTAGGGTCGCAGGTTGGTAAGGACCCAAAAACTTCATTGATGAGGTTAATAAAATTTTTGGAGTGATGCCAGTGACTGGTAATGATAGGGTGGAGTTGTCATCCTACCAGCTTAAGGATGTCGCTCACATTTGGTTCACTCAATGGAAAGAAACGGTTCGGATGCAGCTCCTGTGACTTGGGAGTGTTTCACTGGGGCTTTTCCGGACAGGTTCTTCCCAAGGGAGTTGAGAAAAGCTAAGGCACATGAATTTATGAATTTGAAGCATGGTACTATGTCAGTCCAAGCATACAGATTTACGTTCACCCAGCTCTCCAGGTATGCTCCACACATGGTTGACGATCCAAGGGCACAAATGAGTAAGTTTCTGTTTGGGGTATCTTATTTGGTGAAGATAGAGTGCAGGAATGGTATGATGTTAGAGGATATGAATATCTCTAGGTTTATGACTCATGCTCAACATATTAATGGAGATAAGATTGGGAAATTGCTAAGGGCAACAAGAAGGCTAGAACAGGAAATTATGAATACTCTCAGCAGAAATCGGTGGTGGAAACCGCTCACATTTTCTGTAGAGGTCTATAACACCAGCACCTACATCAGCTAGTGCTCCATCCCCCAGGTTTCGACAAGATCATAAAGGAAAGGCATCAGGCTCTAAGTCTTTGGGGAGTGCTTCAGGTAACATGACATACCCAACATGTCCAAAGTGTGGTAAGAACCATCCGGGCTAGTGTCTTGCAGGGAAAGAAGGGTTCTTTAGGTGTGGTCAATAATGGTAGGTTGAAGGATTGTCCTTCTGCCAGGCAGGGGCAAGGAGGTAACAACAATAGGGCTTAGTCTACAGCTCTATAAGCACCAACATATCACCTAACTAAGCAGGGTACTTCATCTGGTACATGTGGCGGTCAGCTCCAGAATAGGTTGTATGATCTCCAAGCTTGCCAGGATCTGGAAGAATCTCCTAATGTGGTCACTGGTACATTGCGAGTCTTTCATTTAGTTATTTATGAATTGTTAGATACAGGGGCTACATTTTCTTTTGTAACTCCCTATATAGCAGTAAACTTTGGTGTCAGTCCAGAAATTCTCTCAGAACCCTTATCAGTCTCTACACCAATTGGTGACCCATTTATACCTAGATGGGTATACATAAATTGCCCTGTCATTGTCTCTCAAAAAGTCACCTCAGCAGATCTTGTAGAGTTAGATATGGTAGATTTTGATATCATTCTAGGCATAGATTTGTTACAATCTTGTTATGCCTCAATCGATT
The DNA here is from genome assembly GCA_036250385.1 of Solanum microdontum. Taxonomy (NCBI): domain Eukaryota; kingdom Viridiplantae; phylum Streptophyta; class Magnoliopsida; order Solanales; family Solanaceae; genus Solanum; species Solanum microdontum. The sequence continues at coordinate 12,007 of JAJONQ010000632.1, forward strand.
GTAGAACTAGGATTGTTCAGTTTCAGTTTCCAAATGAGCCAGTCTTAAAATCAAAGGGTAGTAGTTCAGTTCCTATGGGTCAATTCTTCTTTTACCTTAAGGCCAGAAAAATGATTTCCAAAGGGTATAATTGTCATCTTGTTTGGGTTAAGGATTCTAACTCCAAAACCCCAACTCTTGAGTCAATTCCGGTAGTAGAAGTGTTTCCAGAAGATCTTCCCAAAGTGGTGACCTACTTATACCTAGACGGGTATACATAAATTGCCCTGTCACTGTCTCTTAGAAAGTCACCTCAGCAGATCTTGTAGAGTTAGATATGGTAGATTTTGATATCATTCTAGGCATAGATTTGTTACAATCTAGTTATGCCACAATGGATTGTAGAACTAGGATTGTTTGGTTTCAATTTCCAAATGAGCCAGTCTTAGAATTAAAGGGTAGCAGTTCAGTGCCTATGGGTCAATTCATCTTTTACCTTAAGGCCAGAAAAATGATTTCCAAAGGGTATATCTGTCATCTTGTTTGGGTAAAGGATTTTAACTCCGAAACACCAACTCTTGAGTCAATCCCGGTAGTAGAAGTATGTCCAGAAGATCTTCCCAAAGTTCCTCCCGAAAGGGAAATTGACTTTGGAATAGATCTCTTTCCCGATACCCAGCCATTTCAATTCCTCTTTACATAATGGATCTAGCAAAGCTTAAGGAATTGAAATAACAGTTAAAAGACCTTCTAGATAAGGGATTCATTAGACCTAGTATCTCTCCATGGGGTTCTCCAATATTGTTCATGAAAAAAATGTGGTTCTCTCAAAATGTGCATTGACTATCGACAGTTGAACAAAGTCACAATCAAGAAAATGTATCCCTTCCCCATGATTGATGACTTGTTCGACCAACTTCAGGGTGCTAGTTGTTTTTCTAAGATAGACCTCAGATCCGACTATCATCAGCTCAGAGTCAAAGATAGCGACATTCTAAAGACAACTTTCAAAACTCGGTATGGTCATTATGAATTTGTAGGTATGTCTTTTGGACTAACAAATGCTCCTGCAGCTTTCATAGACTTATTGAACAGGGTGTTCAAATAGTATTTATACTTGTACGTTATCATCTTTATTGATCATATCCTCATTTATTCTAGGAGTAAGTAGGAGCATGCGACTCATCTGAGAGTTGTTCTACAAACTCTCAAATATCGCCAGCTATTTGCTATGTTCAGCAAATGTGAATTCTAGTTACAGTCTGTTGTTTTCCTTGGTTATGTGGTATCCAGCAAAGGGATCCGAGTGAATTCTAAGAAAATTGAGGTAGTGCAGCATTGGCCCAGACCCACCTCACGAACAGATATCAGAAGGTTCTTGGGTTTGGCCAATTATTACAAGAGATTTGTTGAAGGATTTTCATCCATATCTTCCACACTGATTAAGTTGACTTAGAAAAAGGTTAAATTTTAGTGGTCAAATCACTGTGAGAAAAACTTCTCAGAACTGAAGACTAAGTTGACTACAACTTCGGTCTTGACTCTACCAGATGGTTCAGACGGTTATGTAATTTCATGTGATGCATCCAGAGTTGGCCTAGGTTGTGTGCTGATTCAATGAGGTAAGGTCATAGCTTATGCTTCTAGACAACTTAAGGTCTATGAGAAGAACTACCCGACTCACGTCCTCGAGCTTGCAGCCGTAGTATTTTTCCTAAAGATTTGGAGACACTACTTGTATGGTGTTCATGTTAATGTGATCACAGATCATAAGAGGCTCTAATATGTGGTCACCCAGAAAGAGTTGAATCTTCGTCAGACGAGATGGCTTGAGTTCCTTAAAGAATATGACATGAATTTTCTTTACCATCCTGGTAAGGCTAACGTAGTAGTTGATGCTCTCAGCAAGTTGTCTATGGGTAGTGTAGCACATATTGAGGAAGAAAGAAAGAGTTATCTAAAGATGTTCACCGACTTTGTCGCTTAGGAGTTCGCCTTACGGACACGTCAGATGGTGGTGTGATAGTTCAGAATGGGTCAGAATCCTCATTGGTAGTGGAGGTTAAGGAAAATTAGGATAGTGATCCTATATTACGTTAGTTAAAGGGTGTAGTTTATCAGTAGAAAGTTGAGGTTTTCTCCCAAAGGGGAGATGGTGTACTTCGTTATCATAGTCGCTTATATGTTCCTAATGTGGGTAAGTTAAGGAAGTAGATCCTTATAGAAGCCCATAACTCTAGGTATTTCATTCATCCATGTGCCACTAAGATGTACCGTGATCTACAAGAAGTCTTTTAATGGAATGGCAAGAAGAGGGACATAGCATTTTTTGTGGCAAAGTGTTCCAACTGTCAACATGTAAAGGTAGAACATCAGAAACCAGGAGGTATGACTCAAGAGATTAACACTCCTACATGGAAGTGGGAAGAGATAAACATGGACTTCATTACGGGTTTACCTCGTACTCGCAGACAACATGACTCTATTTGGGTGATAGTACTAAGTCCGCTCACTTCTTGGCTATCAAGACTACAGATTCAGCGGAGGACTATGCCAAACTCTACATCAATGAGATAGTCAGGTTGTATGGGGTTCCCTTGTCTATCATATCATATAGAGGTCCTCAGTTTACCTCTTATTTCTAGAAATCATTTCAGAAAGGTCTTGGTACCCAGGAAAAGCTCAGTACAACATTTCATCCACATATGGATGGTCAGGTAGAGCGTACCAGCTGGACAAGTTAGTATTTTTAATGATTCAATATTTATGATGTCCATGTGGGAACCTATATATCTTTAAAATACACTATTAAATAGTGCAGGGTGGGTAATAGGTCCTGCCTAAAGTTTGGGATTGTTACAACAATTTTGGTCAAAGTTTAGATATATTTCAAACCATTTTCCCATTTAGGTAATAATAAATTTTGTGTAATCCCATATGTTATTGGTTGTCATAAAAATTGTGTGGGTGCAAGTTAAGTTAAAATTTGTAAAATCGGAATAAAGGCAAGTTAATTAGTTCTTTAGTATGAGCTAATAATTAAAGCAAATAAAAATTATGCTCAAGAGTGAAAGTAAAAAAAGACTAGTTAAATATCAAAATTTGAAGAGAAAAGATAAGATATATTATCTGCTTAGAACTTGAGATAACTTGTTAAAGGTGGGAAGATGAGATGTTCTCTATTTGGGCTTATTAATAGGGGAAAATCTCTAAAATAAACATATTAAAAGGTTTAATGCATCATTACCTTCTCTATTTTCCCTCAGCATTTTGCCCTTGTTTATTACTTAATAATATATTATATCCTTTTACTATATCTTTCTATACAAATTTCATTTATATATTCTGATCTCTCTATAACAACATGTAAAGATCTATTTTGTCGTTATTGAAAGTACTGGTGGTAAAGGTATAGGAATCTCATTCTTCATTGGGTTAGGATAAATTTTTTGATATATGAGTACATTAGTTATGACTTAAGGTCATACAATGCCCCTATTACAAAGTAAGTTGAAAGTGTCCTTACCAATTTAGTTTTGGGCTTAGATTTAAACTACGTTAAACTTTAAAAAACCAAATTTCTCTGCATATAATGAATTAGGTGGCACATGACCAATCAAGCTAAAGGTCTATGAGTCTTATCTCCAAATCCACCAAGTTTGCATCATTTGGAGTACAAAGCAAAATGTTATGACCGTTTTACCAGAAATTGTCCGTGCTGAAAAGTTGATGCCTCTACAGAATGAATTAGACTGCTACAATGGGTAACACGTAGTTAAATGCAATTTTAGACCTAAAATGTTATTTTACCGCCAAAACTCATTCAATGGTAGACGAGAGAAAGGAAAGGGCAATTTCGTCAGTTTTTCATTGATTTCCTCCTTCAATTCAAGTCCCTCCATCAATCAAAAACTCATTTGATTCTTTCGCCCTTAAAAAATATAAATGTGGCCCTAGGGGATAGTTTAAAATCATTCTAAATTAGGAAAAAATTGGGTTTATGAGGATTTTAGGGTGTAGGAAGTTGGACTAATCTTAAGAATGTTTGTTGTCGATTTGTTTAAGAAGTTGGACTCATTTGAACCCGGTGTGTACTCATAATGAGATTCAGTGTTGGACCATTGTTATATAGCTAATAGTTTTATGTTTCTGCTTTATGTATGCATGCATGTCCACTACTTTATACTATCATTTTTACAATGCATGTTAGTGAAAACATAGGGAAACATATAAAATTGCATCATGTAGATCATCTCATACAATCAATTAGTTATATGATCAAGGTCTGTTGTTTTCAATAATCCACATCGCATAACTCAGATCATTCCTCGTTGGTTTCACTTTTTCTCCTATCAAGAACCCGATTTTATTTCGTGCACCAATGCACATCTCCATCAATTGTGACTAGAGAGAAAAATTCATTTCATCAAGAACAATACTCGTTCGGGTGATGGACAATGACAAATTGTGGAAGAGAGATGGGTGTTTGGTCTCCCATTGTGAAGAAAAAATTTATTCGGGTGTCGTTTCAATTTCAATTTGATGTTTGTGCTATGAAACCATTACGAACAATAAGAATAATTTTGCTAAATGAATTCTTCTGTTTATTATTCTATACTTGGTCGTTGCATTCAACTTAACTTTTCAGTTATGTTTCAGTATTTACATTCTTGCTCTGTTTATATGATTGCTCAGTTATTCTTTGTTCAGCTTATATATGTTTTGTTTAGCTTAGTATATCTATACCTTGCATGCTCAGTACATTCCAAGTACTGACACATACTCTGTGTTACATCCTTTCATGATGTAGGTTCAGGTACTTAGCATCCAGATCACGCTTAGATCTGTTCTCGATCCGCATTCAGCAGCTTCACTTGTGAGTCCTCATATGTCAAGGACAATAGACATGTTTTTCATTTGTTTTTGTATTCTGTTTTCAGTTTGTTAGAGTTTGCTGGGGGCATGTCCCAGCAACTCGACTCAGTTAAAGGCTTTTCTGACATAGTAGTAGAATCAACTTTAGATATTAAGTTTATCTTTCAGTTATTACACAACCCTTAGCATGTTTTATATATTCAGATTAGTTGGGTTACCCCCACTTTCAGTTATCCATTGATTTAGCTTCCGCATAGTACATGTCTTATTCAATTATTCTCAATATGCTTGATATATGCCAGATACAGGGTTATCCTGGGGTCATTCGTGATCTTAGGTTCCGTGTTACGTCAAAGGGGTACCCTCGGGGCATGACATATTATTTCCACGATGTACAACTTTCATATATATACAAGTAACTGGTTACTAAGACTTCTACATAATCTAGGAAACAAATATATATACAAGGTAAAAGAGATATTCCCTTATTATGAATCCCTATAATTATTATGGATCTCTATAATCATGATTTACTATAATCATGTTGATACTCCTACAATCATGCTAACAATGACAATGAAATTCTATATGGTTCTTTGGGGAGTAAGAGGTTCATGAGATGAACCTCGTCTAGTAGTTCCCTTTTGCAGTGTTTTGGGAGTACGATAACAACATAACCTTTGAGGAATCTCGTCTTGCCAATTCTATTATTTCACTCACCTAGGAGTGAACGAAGGATTTTATTATTGTTTACATAGTAAGAATGTTGATGGAAGAGGGCATGTTACTATTGCTCTGGTGTAGGTTTTATTTGTCTTTCCACCGATAAAGTATATAACTTAATGTATGTTTTGTTTATATATTCAATAGTAAATCACTCTAAGGAGAAAGTGAAATTACTAATCTTCTGACCTAGGGTTTATAGTTATGTGTGGGATTATAAATCGATAACTAAACAACGTAATTGGTGTGTTGAATTTTATACATAACAACTAAAATACTACCAAACATTGTGCTAGTTTCAATACATGAATAATTCACTTCTTACAAAAACCAAACAATACACAATTGTTCCTCTTCCTTGCCTAACCTCCACCCTCCCTACGAAAAACTTGTTCAATTGATAGCCTTATCATTTTGGAGATTTTAAAGTCTTTTTCGTTGTGTAATTTGTTTAATTCAGAAAATAGGATTTTGGCGATAATTTTTTTTATGAAACTGATAATTTAGAAGAGTCATTGGCGTTGTTTCTCAGTGGATCATAAATTGAAGAACGATTCTATGTTGTATTTTAGTACTTCTCCATGTAATACGAACAATGCATCTTTTCTAGATTTTCTCCTAGCTACTAATTTCTTCATTTGGGCAAGATGACGATGTTCCCTTTATTTCACTTGTTACTTTTCATTTATGAGCTTTCATACAATTGATTTTTTAGCATCAACTGATTTTGTGAAATTATATCATTCCATTGTTATTCGTTTCCTTTGAAAGAAGAGACGAATTATTGACATATCTGATTCCATAAGTTGAGCACAAGATATCAAACTATGAAAAAAAACATTTTCATATCAAATCAAAATAATCTTTCATGTTCTCTAATTCCACAATAAATTTTTAACTAAAATGAAAAATACAAGCAAAAGCATAAGCAATTCAAAATACTGCTATGAAGACTTAGACCTAAAACTTTGAGAATGGATCAACACCTCCAGTTTTCAAAATTGTCATCAGTTTCATATATCTCTTTGGCAACTTGATAATAGTTTCCCAAATCAACCCCATAAATCCGTGGACAAGTAAAAAATTTCACGATGAATAGGGTTGATTATATTAGGGTCATATCCTACAATTCTTAAAATAAATAAGAAAGGCCTCTCTAATATAATTATCTTACTCTTCAATGCCTGACCACGAAATTTCAAGTTGGGAATTGAAGCCTCGATGTAATTGATAAAATTCTCTAAATAATTAGGATATGGAATCACTCCATAATTGAAAAAGTAATGATAGATAGACTTCAAGATAGCTACATCCTGATAATAATCATAGTAATCTTCTTTTTTCAACTTAATTTCGAATGTTCCTCCTTGTATAATATTGGAAAATACAGGCTTACCGATGGGTTTCAATTCATAAAATTCAGGCATGGGAGACTTTCCTTTTTTTCAAAGTTTTTGGCATACACACTTTATTTCATATAGATCAAAAGTTGGGAGTTTCCCTTTTTTTGTTGCTTTTTGGTCCTCTATTTCATCTACAACTTTATCTTTTGCTGATTCAGAGATGATTGATTCTTCATTTTTTATATCGTTGATGAAGTGATCATGTGGAGGAGAGGAGATAGGTGACCAAACTTTAGATTCTTGATGTTGTTCTGTAGGTAGCATTTCAGACATGATGATTCTTTGTGAAATGTTGATAAGAATTAGGAAATAGTTCTTTCTGATGCTATATAAAAAGCCTATTCACTTGACTAAAATAAATAAATATTAATTGTATTAAATCTCACTTCAATTTTTCATGCCATAGAAGTCATATTTCTTTCTAGAACTCTATCTATATATTTACACTAGATTATTTAGTTAGTTAGACATTAAATGACTCTTGTAATATCTATTTATGATTGGATTATGGTGAAGTAATTAAATATTTAATCAATGAATTTGAACAAGCTATTATATGAACAAATGTTCAAATCATAATAAAAGCTATAAATGCTTAGTGACTCTTTTTTCAAAGTGAAAAAATTAGTCAATTGCAAGGAGAAATGGTCAATAATGGAGCAAATTCATTCTTATCAGTTATCTCTCTTGGTAAAAAAAATCATAATAAATATAAAATGTGACTTTCTCTATATTTTCTACATTTTATATGACAATAAAAAATAACAATGAGAAAAGAGACAAATGTATCCCCTTATTTCACTTGTTACTTTTCATTTCTGAGCTTTCATACAATTGATTTTTTAGCATCAATTGATTTTGTGAGATTATATCATTCCATTGTTATTCTTTTCCTTTGAAAGAAGAGACGAATTATTGACATATTTGATTCCATAAGTTGAGCACAATATATCAAACTTGAAAAAAAAACATTTTCATATCAAATCAAAATAATCTTTCATGATCTCTAATTCCATAATAAATTTTCAACAGAAATTAAAAATACAAGCAAAATCATAATCAATTCAAAATAATCTTTCATGATCTCTAATTCCATAATAAATTTTCAATAGAAATTAAAAATACAAGCAAAATCATAATCAATTCAAAATATTACTATGAAGACTTAGACCTAAAACTTCAAGAATGGATAAACACCTCCAGTTTCCCAAATTATCATCAGTTTCGTCTATCTCTTTACCAACTTGATACAAGTTTCCCAAATCAACCCCATAAATTCATAGACAAGTCAAAAATTTCACGATGAATAGGGTTGATTATACTAGGGCCACATCCTGTAATTCTCAAAAAAAAATAAGAAACGCCTCTCTAATATTATTATCTTAGTCTACAATGCCTGACCACGAAATTTCAAGTTGGGAATTGAAGCCTCGATGTAATTGATAAAATTCTTTGAATAATTAGGATATGGAATCACTCCATGATTAAAAGAGTAATGATAGATAGACTTCAAGATAGCTACATCCTGATAATAATCATAGTTATCTTCTTTTTGCAACTTAATTTCGGAAGTTCCTCCTTGTATAATATTGGAAAATGCAGGTTTACCGATGGGTTTCAATTCATAAAATTCAGGCATGGGCGACTTTCCTTTTTCTCCAAGTTTTGGACATACACACTTCATTTCATACAGATCAAATGCTGGGAGTTTTCCCTTTTCTGTTGCTTTTTGGTCCTCTATTTCGTCTACAACTTTATCTTTTGCAGATTCAGAGATGATTGATTCTTTACTTTGTATATCGTTGTTGAAGTGATCATATGGGGGAGAGGAGATAGGTGACCAAACTTCAGATTCTTGATTTTGTTCTGAAGGTAGCATTTCAGATATGATGATTCTTTGAGAAATGTTGATAAGAATGAGGAAATAGTTCTTTCTGATGCTATATATAAAGCCAATTCACTTGACTAAAATAAATAAACATTAATTAATTGGATTATGGTGAAGTAATTAAAGATGTAATCAATGAAGTTGAATAAGCTATTATATGAACAAATGTTCAAATCATAACAAAAGCTATAAATGCTTAGTGACTCGTTTTCAAAAGAAAAAAAATTAGTCAATTGCAAGGAGAAATGGTCAATAATGGAGTAAATTCATTCTTATCAGTTATCTCTCTTGGTAAAAAAAAAAACATAATAAACATAAAATGTGACCTCCTCTCATTTTCTACATATTATATGACAATGAAAAATAACAATGAGAAAAGAGACAAATGTATCCATCAATTCCTCCAATTAAAGTTGATATACTCCTTGTTAAAAAAAGTGATATGATAATATTTTTATTGTTTTACAAATGGTGCATAAATACCTCACTGTCTAACAAGTGGTGCATATTTACCCCTCTATTTAATGGCCTGAATTAAAAAAATCAAAAGTATTTGTTTAATTTCAAAAAACATTACGAGGCTTTATAAAACTATCTCACCCATTTTATTTTTAAAAATAAAAATAATTTAAAATTTGTGTTTAAATAAAAAAATTTATCTTTCTTTTATCTTTCTACATCATTTCCCAAATTTTTCATATTTTTGGACAATCAATTGGAAATTTTCACACTAGGTAATATTATTTTGCTTTTTGTTTGTGGAGTTGCAGTACACCGGTCAGATTTTTGTACACTTATTATCGGATATATAAATGGATGATAATTAAAAGCATCTGACACTACAACAATAACAAAAAATTTGCTCCAATTATTTAGATGCAATCATATAATTATCGTTATATTATATTCAACGATAGTATAAAATTTTAGTAGTTATAACAAGCACTCTATAAATACCACTAAATGTTAAATATTTTTGCAGGAAAAAACTATTGCCACTATATATCTCTTTTATTGTAATGTGATTACAATGTTAGTCCTTAATACTAGTTTGTATCTGTTTTTCAAATCCTTTTTGTCCTCCCTTGTAATATCCTTTGTATCAGATTCATTTAACATCAAGTTTTGAATAATGATTTTAGTCCACTAATTAATATGAGACTCGTGTTCTCAGTCACATAAAAGAAAGAAATCAACTAACATTAGTAGCTTGCTAATATCAATCTTACTTCTACATAACTAAAGTAATGAAAAGAAAACATTAAGAAATTTAATAAGCTATTAGAAATAATGAGAAAAAGTTCCTTTTTCATTAAAATATGCAAAACGAAAAGATAAAAAAAAAATAAGATCTCCATGAAGAGGTGTAAATCTCTCCCTTAAATATGCAATGATTATTCGAATAAAAAATAAAACAAAATATAACATCCCTTTGCAAAATGCATACGGTGGAACAATTTCAAATCATTACTTATACAATTATAATTAACAGAGCTTTTGCCGCCATCATTCTTGTTGTATTCTTGGTTCATTTTGTGAGAGGTGACAAAAACTTTCATTGTAGATTTCCAGCATAAGAGTTTTGCCAAATTAGGAGACTAGAGAATTCTGATCGAGTTATCCTCTGGATTGTATATCATGAAAGTTGATTCAAACATAACCAAAAATTCACCACCTTTTGACAAAAAAAAAGATTGAGAAAGACAATAATCCATAGGATATGGAGTATAATGGATGGTAAATATTTTTATCCAAGATTCTTTGTTCCCCTACTCCTTCATAGATCACACATCTACTTGAGCAGTCGGATTATTAGAAAGCATTGAAAGATTACTTCCCAATGCTGAGAATATCATCCCTTTTTCCATAACTAGGTCATTCCACCTTTCCCCATTTCTTATCAGCTAAATCAATAGATGTGATGCTCCAACCCCTTTCATAACCAAGACCAGCACTAGTAGCCCAGTGAAGGTTCATATTCACAAACTTACCTCAATTAATTAATCACGTCTCATTCTGAGGATAATAAATTCTTCGCCAAGAATCATTCTTTAGACTATAGATATTGACCTCTTGAAAATCATGTTGATGGCCAATATTAGTACAAATGCTTACTACCTTATAATCATCATGGATTTCATCATATCCAAAACCATATATGATATGGACAACATTGCCCACTTTAGTTTTAAAATAAGATAAATTCATGTACTTTCTTATTGTTGGGTTCCATAGAAATAATTTCTTTGCCATATTTACCAGATAAATCAATCCATTTACGAGATAAATCAAGCCATTTATTGAACCCCTAGCCAAATAATATCTACTAGAGTTTTTCATGGGATAATCCATATCAGACTCCTCAATAACAAACTCATAAAGTAAAGACTTAAGAGAACAATCCTTCAGATTATTTTCAAGATGGACAGTCCTCAACATAAGTCTATGGTTGGTGTAGTCTTTTTTATTAGATGATAAAATAATATGAGACTTGATAAACTTAGGGCTGCAGATCAAAGTAAGTCATATTTTCGAAACAGACCTAAACCGCAAGAGATTTCATAAGAAGCCTTAAAAGGATTCCAATTGTAACATCCCAACTTTTCGGAACTCTAATTTAACTCGCACCTTCGTGGAAAGACAAAGAGGCTGAATAATAAATTAATAATTATTTGGTACTCCATATTTTAAGTGTTCAAGGGTTGTATCTCAAGTTTTGAAGTTACGTAGGTTGCAAAATAAAAGTTGGCAAAGTTATCGTACGTTCCTTTTTAAAGATTTCTCTTAAATTTGGGTCAAATGTCTCGTAGGTTTTCTCCCAATCTATAAAGATTAATAGGGCCTACGACCTAGCAAATCAAATGTCTACAAGTCTAGTTTCCAACGCATCAAGCCGTTTGTTCATACAACTTAAGAATAGAGAGATATCCGCATTCTCGCGAGACTGCGCAAGCAGGCACCTGAGGTGGGTCCCCTAGGTTGGTGGAACCTTATAAGATAGCATCTTCTTTATTTTTCTTCATTCCAGCTCGTAAGAAACCCACAAAATTAAGAGAATTACTCTTCAAATCACCTTGTGTGTTCATGATCTCTTCTTGGATCCTTATCAAAAATTTCCCTACGTCGCGAGCTCTGTGAAGGTTGTGGCAGCAGGGTTTATTTCTAGTGGTTTGATTTTATTCAAGTGTTCTTGGCATGTAAAGAAAGGTAGGAACCATCTTTTATTAGTTTATGGATATATTAGGTCTTGGATATTAATTTACGATAGGAATTCGTATCGATTGTCGAATTGTCGTAGTAATTCTTGTCCTTAATTAGTGTTTGATTTTACCTTTTTATAGTGTTTTAGTGGTGTGGACAGAGGTATTTTCAGGATATATTATAAAGGAAAAGGTATGTTAAGTCTATTCCCTTCGTTCGACATGTTTCCTTAGAGCTTCAGAGTGATATAATAGGGTAGTTAATATTGGTGATCTTGTAGATGTAATTGTGAGTGGTTGGCTGATTGAGTGGTTATAAACCCTCATTTTAGGGACTCATAATCTATTAAAAATGACCCTTAGTTAGGAACGACTTGGAGACTATTCATATATATTGTTTATAGCTAAAATGCTCGCCTTTAGCCTATTCAATTGTTTATTGTCACCTTTGTGGTTATTGTGGTTAGTTGTTGAGCTATGAACTACCTATGGGGGGCATGATGTTGTCTAAGAGGAGTATGTTATTTCCTAAGAGGGCTATGTGTTTTCCACGGGGCAATATTGATACCAAAGAGTGTTATGTGTTGCCTACGGGGTTATTTTGACGTCAAAGAGGGCTACGTGTTGCCTACAGGGCAATATTGATGCAAAAGAGGGCTATGTGATGCCCACAGAGATATGACGTTGCCTAAGAGGGCTATGGTTTGCCTACGGGGCTATATCGTTTCAAAAAAGAGCTATGTGACTTCTTACAAAGACAGGGGGGCTACCGATAGGGGCATGTAGATTGATTTGGCACCTTATGGGATTATGGGGGCCTAGATAGGTGGTATGTTGTTTGTATCTGTCGAGCTTATGGGGTCTTGGTTAGGTTGTTGTTTGATCATTTTTGTATTTTTAGATTTAGTAGTAGGTTAGCATGCTTATCTAAATTTTGATTTCCTTACCTGATTGCTTTTGGCATATTACAATACTTACTCATTTAGTATATAGCCTTTCATACCCTGTACATTATTTTGTACTGATGCCCCATATCCTGGGTGGCTTCTATCCAGTTGGCTAGCACCTTTCCTCTAGAGCTGCCAGAGTTGGGAGGTTTGTTAGCTTTTGTTGTATATACTTTTACGGGTCGGCTTGGGCCTGTCCCGCCAATCTTTACTACTCTTAGAGGATTGCAGACTAGTGTGTGGGGTGTATAGCTAGTTATGGCCATATTGGCCTAGTTTGTTGGTTTGTTAGTTTGTTGAAGCTTGTGAACTGTTTGATGAATTGTCTTGATATATACGTGCTTTCAGTTTTGGTATAGAGATCATGATGGCCTCGACAGCCCAATCAGGACTTCTGTGCTAGTTGGCTATTTCTTTATATAAACTCTTAGGAGTAAATGTTTCTTTTATAGATCTGTTGACATGGCCCTTGCCGGCCGAGGTCTTAGTTTTAAGCTGAGATATACTTGTTTGTTTTCTTGATTGTGTGTGGCTGCCATGCGCTAGTAGAAAATGGTTCAGTAGGGTCGGCTCGATCCTGAGTTTTGGCATTAGGTGCCAGTTGCGCCGCTTGAGTTTGGGGCGTGACTAACTTGGTATCAGAGCAACGTCGTATCCTAAGGAGTCTGTAAGTTGTTTCTAGCAAAGTCTTATTTATAAATGTGTTGTGCACTACATTCGATAACCAAGGAGCTATCAGGCATGTTAGAATGACTATTTTTTTTTGCTCATCTCGTGCTATAGAGCAGTGTCTTAAGGGTTGTGGTTTCTGGCTTATAATTAATAATTGTATGTAGATAGAGATGGCTGACACTAGACAGACCACAGCTAGACAGGAGCTAGATACAACTGTAGGCGAGGGTACTAGCAAGGTACCACAGGTGGAGGTAGCCCATTGTGAGACCCAGGGGGAGACATCTTCTCATCCCCTATAGCTTCTCCATTGCTTCAAGAGCCTCTGAGGTCAACAGACCCTCGATTCCACCAACAGTACCACCTCTAGTTTCTTTTATTCCATCTGATCAGGATTTTAAGAGTGTAGTATGTATGTTAGCACAGTTAGTAGCTACACAGTGCCAGCCAGTTGCGCCAAATATTGCTGGACCTTCTGAAGGGCCCAAAAGTTCCAGAGTTCATGAATTTCTTGCCTTGCATCCTCCACAGTTTACAGTTACAGATCCCAGAGAGGACCCTCAGCACTTTGTTGATCAGCTTCATAGTATCTTCAGAGTCATGCATGTGTCATGACCCAAGGGTACCCCCTAAACGTAACATGGCGTACTTGACCCCAAAGGGGTCGCATACAAGTCCTTAGCACATTATGAACATAATATAATAGAAAATACGACAAATTTTAAAACTTTTACAATCGAAGTCATTTTTCATAAAAGCAAACGGAAGACTTTCTACGCTTTGTCTCAAACCATCTAATACAACTTTTTAGAATAAACTCTTGGGACACAGCCCATACAATAGTCTCAAACGTGAAATAAAGACATAAAGAAAAAGGGTTGTTTTGTCCTCGAAGCTATGAGGACTCACCAAGATCTTCAACTCTTCTTGCACCTTAGAAACCTAGCCTCCAAATGAACTCAATCTCCAAGACACTACATTTGATTAGAATGTAGGCAATATGTGTTAGTACAAAATGTACCAAGCATGGAAGCTAGCACAACATCATAAGAGCATCTGAAAATGGTTAGTCAACATAAGACATAAGCACAAGAGATAATAACACAATCATCATAGTCATAGAAAAATCTCCAATATAAGCATCACATGAACATAAGTCAACATAAGACATAGTTAGTAAACATAGGAGATAAGTTATATTAATATAAGCACAATTGACTCTTAGTCATCAATAGCATAATAGAACCATTCTCAAGTAACCTCGAAAGGATACAAGTGCAAAGCAAGAATAGCATCCCATAATACCACCCAAGCCAAGTATCCCTCTTTGGTCATCCTAATCATGGCCTATAGTCATAGTTAAGTCTTAAAACTTTCTACCATAAGGGTACCATAATCCTAAGTAACCTCTAGGCACACTTGTGCAATGCATAAAAGGCATCCCATACTACCCGTCACACTAAGAATTAGCTTGAAGTCATCCTAGTCATATTCACCCTCCTTTGGTATCATTATTGGCTTACTTCATGTAGACAAAGGAATTATTACTTCTAGTCAATCCTATCTTGGAAGGCATATATAACAACAATCCATCAAGCATTACTCATGTAAGACAACACTCATAAGGTAACCTTTAGTCATACTTGTGCAAGGCATGAGTAGCATCCCATACTACTACTCATACTAAGTACTTCTTTAGGTCATCATACTCATGTTCTTTAAGTAGAGACTAGCCCTCTTTTAATGCATGGGAACCCTAGGAGACACTTTACTAAGGCTATCTTATTTCCTTCTTGCTTTGAACCCTAAGAGATTCTATCCTAGGTACATATTAGTTCACCATGTTGGACTCTAGGAAATGATACTCAAAGCATAATCTAAGTTCATTAGACTTAAACTCTTGGAGATGCTACTTAAAGCATAATGTTAGTTCATTATAAATTTGGACCCTATGAGATACTTCTTTTAGCATGTCTAGGTTCATTATTATTATGGACTCTAGGAGGAACTACTCAAGCATATCTAAGTCCATTTATACTCTTGAACATTATGAGATCCTTCACTAACTTGTCTTAGTCCTCATTACTTAGAACCCTAGGATATACTATATTAAGTACATCTTAGTTCATTAAAGTTGAACCCTAGGATATACTACACTAGGTATATCTTAGTTCATCATATTTGAACTCTAGGAGATACTACTTAAAGCATACTATTAGTTCATTTAGTTTGGTCCCTAGGAGATGCTCCTTTAAGCATAATCTTAGACCATTACTCACATTGGACTCTAGGAAGTGCTATTGTATGGATAATCTTAGCCCATGAGGTTTGAACTCTAGGAGATACTACATTGAGCACAATCTTAGTTCATTACCAATCTTGTTTAATTGGGATATAACCTTAACCGACATGAGAAAGTATGAGTTATCACATAATCTCCAATGGTGTTACCTACACCATTAAGGGTTGGTCCACTTGCCAAGGTAGGACCGTTTTGTTAGCTTAGTCAGATCCACTAGCCAACTTCCTATGGGGCATGTAGTTATGGGATACGAAGTTTCCTACTAGAAACCCAAACTCCACTCAGTGAGGCTTCCATCTCATGAGACACACTTGGGGAAATCAATACTCTTCTAGGTGAGAGATCCCTTGTGGGAAGCCCAAACTAACTAGGTGGGAACCTCTATGAAAGTCTAAACTCAGCTAGGTGGGATCCTCCATCTCATTTTAGTGTCCACTCGGTGCTAGGCATAAATCCCACAAGATAATCATTAAGTCCCTACTTGGACTCAAGTTAATGGAAAGGTGTTCTTGACAACCAACCCAAGATAATACCTTAGACCATATGTGAGAAACTATCACCATCCATTACCTAGGTATAAAGGCCCTCTAGCCTTAGGTTCAATTAGTTAGGAGAAGTCCTTTAACCCTAGAACCATTAGTATGTGACAAGTCTTTCATGTTAAGTTCATATTCATGCTTAGTATCATGTCTAGAATTCTACATTAGGCAAGGATATCATCATGACCTAAGTGATTCTATCATTTCCTACCATCTATGATTCATAAGGTGGTCTAAGTAGGTAAAGGTCTCTCAACACAATTCTATTCATTAGCCTTGGATTCATATATAAGTTTTACTCTCAAAGCCTTAGGATGTAAAATTAATCATATTAGTATCTTGATTAAGCCCTAATGATCATCATTCATCATTATGAATCCTCATTCTCAATGACTCTACGTCATGGAAGCATATTATGAACCTAGATTACAAGACATTCAATCACATTCTTTGATACTAGGTGATCTTAGTCATAAATTGCCTTAAAGGTTCAATTTCATCTTTACAAGTCAAGATCAATCATGTAGTATAGAGTCTAGTTTAATTCATATCTAGGTATTCATAATCTTGATCAATTACTACACACAACATTGATTTAGGAAGATCACTCATGAACCTTCAAATTCACCTCTAATGGTATTAACCCACAATTATCACATACATCAATTTAGATTAGGTTAACCAAAGAAATCATCATAATATAATTAAACAAAGATAATTCAATCATAATTGGATGTTATCCACTAGATTGGAATCACATTCAAATCCTACCTACAATGCAATCACTACCATAGCTACAATTGGGTTCTTGAGTTCACAATTGGGGGGAAAACTATGGGGGCTCCATGGGTGAAAGAACCCATGAATGAATAAGCTTCACATACCTTCAATCAAAGCCCTAAACAAAGCTTGAATCAATGGGGAAAATCACCCTATGTTGCTGCCCCTCTTCTCTTCTCTTCTTCTTCTTCTTCTATTTTAGAGAGAAGACTTCTGGAGAAATTTTTCGGGTCTTTAGATGAATGAGTTAAAGTGATTAGTTTAGGGTCTATTAACTATTTATAGGAGGTTAATTAATTAACTAAGCGCCCCTCCTAACCCCTAGACTAATTACTAAACTAACCCTTAACTCCTCACTTTAAACTAAATTACCAAAAAATGGCAGCATTCACGAGACCCCATCCACGGACCATGGATGGGTCTACTGGACGTGGTTTGAGTCCGTGGTTTAGACTTGGGCCTCGTATGTTGCAGGCCAACTCAGGCCTGACCTATGCCCATGACCTATGGGGCGTAGGCTGATCTACTGGCCATGAATGGCCAACCGTGGTTCACCATTTTTGACAGCTTTTGGGGACTGGTTTGGGGTCCTCCTCAAGGACCCCTCAGGTGGTCCTTGGGGAGTGGTACCTAGATGTTTATCCCCTAAACATGTCATTCTAAGTACGGGAGTCATTTCTATGAGTTTTAATCCTCATACAACACTCCAAAACTCCACTACAAGACTCTACAACACACTACTTCAACTCACTAAAATATGCGGTGTTACAGCATGCCTCAGCAACTGAGTCAGCTGAGTTATCAGCATTTTGATTGCGTGATGTTGCAGTATTGTGGTACGAAAGATGCATCCTTACCCACTTAGGATAGCTTTACAGAAGTTTTCATAGCTTACTATATGCCTCAAGAGATTAGGGATACCTGGGTGGACCAGTTTCTGAACCTCCAATAGGGTAGCATGAGTGTCTGAGAGTACGGGCTGAAATTTGATTCATTGGCTAGTTATGCACCAGAATTTGTTGATACAATGCATGACATGGTGCATATATTTGTGGGAGGGCTTTACTCAGACTATATCGACGCTTGTTTTACCGCTGCACTAAATGATAATATAGATATCTTGTGAATTCAGGCCTTTGCACAGGGCATAGAGAATCACCGACATCTACAGTATATGAGTGGGAGGGTCAAGAGATAGAAATAGAAAAGGGTTAGGCCCACTGGTTCACAAGGAGATTTTCAAGGTGGTACCACACCCTGATATTCTAGGAGGCCACCTAGACCTCCACCACAGCACTTCCAGGGTAGTAGATTTGATCGTCAAGGATAGTTAAGCCCAGGTGAGGGTTCACGAGCGTCAGGCTCTCAGCACTAGAGGAGTTCAGGCCATGCTAGGACAGTCCCATCGCGTTGTGCTACTTGCGGTAATATGCATTTCGGTGATGTAGGTCTGGTTCCACAGGTTTTTATTCTTATGGACAGGAGAGGCATGGGTGGAGGAACTGCCCGACCGTAGGTCAGGGTGTTATAGGCCAGTCGATCGGGTCAGTAGTAGGTTCCTCCTCATCAACACATTCTACAAGGTGTGGACCCTAGACTTCACCAGGTAGAGGCAGAGGTGGAGGCAGAGAGAGAGCATCTAGTTCTGGTAGTGGCCAGAACCGTACATATTCACTATTCGGCCGATAGGGCTCAGAGTCATCACCAGATATTGTGACAGGTGCATTAATTATCTTCTCCCATTGTGTTTATGCTTTGATAAATCATGGATCTACTCTGTCTTATGTTACTCCATTTATTGCGGGGAGGTTATGTATAGTAGTAGAGTCATTAGATCGACCCTTTATTATATCTACACCAGTTGGTGAGTCAATTATTACCAGGAGAGTCTATCGAGGTTGCATGGTATAAATTATTGACCGTCAGACCTCTGTAGACCTGGTAGAGTTAGAGATAGTCGATTCCGATGTCATTATGGGTATGGACTAGTTAGCGTCTTGTTATGCTAATGTTGAGTGCCGGACAAATATTGTTAGATTCCACGTTCCAAGTGAGGTAATTCGGGAATAGAAAAGCAATACAGCAACGCCGAAAGGTAGGTTTATTTCCTATCTTAAGGCGAGGAGGATGATTACTAAGGGTTGTATTTACCATCTTGTTTACATTCATGATATAGATGCAAAACCACCGACTTTTCAGTCTATTCCGGTAGTTAATGAGTTTCTAGATGTATTGTCAGACGAGCTTCCCGGTACCCTCCAGAACGGGAAATTTATTTTTCTATTGATATGCTATAAGGTACACAGCCCGTATATATCCCTTCAAATAAAATGGCTCCTACTGAGTTGAAGGAGTTGAAGAATCAGCTGAAAGATTTGCTTGATAAAGGCTTTATCAGGCCCAGTGCTTTACCATAGGGTGCACCAGTATTATTTGTGAATAAAAAAATGGCTCGCTGAGGATGTGTATCAATTATCGACAGCTGAACAAGGCTACTATAAAGAATAGGTATCCCCTTCTAAGGATCAATGATTTGTTCGATCAACTACATGGTGCTAAGTACTTCTCGAAGATTGATTTGAAATTAGGGTACCATCAGGTACTAGTTCGAGAGAAAGATATTCTGAAGAGAGCTTTTAGAATTGATATGGGCATTTTGAGTTTTTGGTTATGTCTTTTGGATTGAACAATGCCTCGGCAGTGTTTATAGATTTGATGAATAACATATTCAAGCCGTATCTAGATATGTTTGTGATTGCATTTATCAATGATATTTTGGTCTATTCGCATTCAAAATCTGAGCATGTAGATTATTTGTGAACAGTCCTCAGGTTCTTCGAGAGCAGGAACTTTATGCAAAGTTCTCTAAGTATGAGTTCTGGTTGAGCTCTGTGGCTTTCATTGTATCAGATGTGGGAATTATGGTTGATACACAAAAGATTAAGGTTGTGAAGACTTGGCATATACCCACAACTCCGACAAAGGTTTGTAGTTTCTTAGGGTTAGCTGGGTACTAAAGAAAGTTTGTAGAGGGGTTTTCTTTACTTTTAGCACCACTAACAAAGCTGACTCAGAAAGTAGTTAAGTTTCAGCTGACAGAGGCTTGCGTGCATAGTTTGTAGGAGGTGAAGGATAGGTTGACATCAGCACCAGTCCTAGTATTGTCGGAGGGTTCAGAGGGCTATGCAGTGTACTGTGATGCTTCTAGTATTGGGGAAGGATGTGTTCTGATGCAAAATGGTAAGTTGATCACATATGCTTCAAGGCAGTTGAGAAAGCATGAGAAGAACTACGCAACTCATGACTTAGAATTGGTTGCGGTTGTGCATGCACTGAAGATCTGGAGACACTCTCTATATGGAGTTCATGTGGACATTTTCACAGATCATCAGAGCCTTCAGTATATCTTTAGACAGAAAGAATTGAATATTCGACAATGTCGATGGTTTGAGTTACTGAAAGACTACGACATAGATATTTTATATCATCTAGGGAAGGTCAAAGTGGTAGTTGATGCCCTCAGTCGTAGATCAATGGGAATTTTATCATATTTATGTGTTGAGAGAAGTGAATTAGCTCGAGAACTTCATCAATTAGCCATCTTGGGATTGAGATTGGAAGAGGCAACTGATAGTGGGGTAAAAGTTCAGAACACAATTGTATCATCTTTAATCATGGACGTGAAGGCATGACAGCATAAGGATCCCTACTTAGAGCAGCTCAGAGGCAAAATTCATGATAAGGATTTGTTAACCTTTGATATAGAATGAGATGGAGTCCTCAGATATAAAGGACGACTATGTTTTCCAAATGTAGTAGGCTTTGACAATAGATTATGGCAGAGGTACACCATTACCGGTATTCTATTCACCTAGGATCGACAAAGATGTACCATGATATTAAAGAAATATATTGGTGGCACGGGATGAAGAAGAATGTAGCTGAGTTTGTGGCACACTGTCCTAACTGCCAACATGTTAAGGTTGAGCACTAGAAGCCTGCTAGGATGGTCCAGGAGATAGCCATTCATTTATGGAAGTGGGAGGTAATTAATATGGATTTCATTACAGGGTTACCTCGATCGCAGCATAAGTTTGACTCTATTTGGGTAATTGTTGATTGGTTAACAAAATCAGCCCACTTCTTATCGGTCAAGACTACTTTCACAGCTGAAGATTATGCAGGGCTTTACATTCGAGAGATTGTTAGGTTGCACGGCGTCACAATATCTATTATCTCGGATAAAGGAGCACAATTTACTTCTAACTTCTGGAAGTCTTTCTAGAAAGGATTAGGGACACAAGTTAATCGCAGTACAACCTTTCACCATCAGACAAATGGCGAAGCTGAATGCACTATTTTAACACTTAAGGACATGCTACGGGCATGAATGCTGGACTTTAATGGAAGTTGGGATGACCACTTACCTCTTACTGAGTTTACATATAACAATAGATATCATTCTAGCATCAAGATGACACCTTATGAGGCTTTGTACTGTCAGAAATGCAGATCCCCTATTGATTGGTTTGAGGTAGGTGAGTCAGGGTTGGTTGGTCCCGACCTAGTACAATAGACAACGGACCGGGTTAAGCTCATCCGAGAACATTTATTGACTACTCAAAGTCGCCAAAAGTCATACTCAGATATACGGCGAAGAGATTTATAGTTTTGTGTTGATGATTGGGTATTCTTAAAAGTGTCACCTATGAATGGTGTTATGAGATTTGGAAAGAAAGGCAAGCTTAGTCCAAGATTCAGTGGTCCATATCGGATCCTTCGGAGGATAGGACAAGTGACTTATGAGTTAGAGTTTCCATCGGGGCTTGAATCAATTCATGTGATATTCCATATATCGATGCTACGAAAGTGCATAGGAGACCCTTCTAGGGTTGTCCCTATTGAGGATGTTTAGATCACACAGGAGTTGTCCTATGAGGAAACTCTAGTTGCAATATTAGATCGACAGGTCCGAGGGTTGAGGACCAAAGATGTGGCTTTTGTTAAAGTATTGTGGAGAAACAAAAATAGGGAAGAGGTGACATGGGAAGCCGAGGATGGAATGAGATCTAGATATCCTCAGTTGTTTTAGATCCCACAGTGGTAAAAATATCAATCTTGATTAGCACAATGAAGTAGGATACCCATTTAGTTTTTTTTATTGTTGCTTATTGTTGTTGTTGTATTTTGCTCGTACTATTATTGCGGAGCTATGGTGCTTAGATATTGGTATCGTCTAGTGAGGTGCTTAGGTTGGAATCTTCTGCATTTCATGTTATTCGATATTATGAGTATAGATGACACTTTGACAAAATTTTGGAAATTAGTAAGGACTTAACCACATGGCTTAGATTTTTCATTCGAGAACGAATGTTTCTAAGGGGGGAGGAGTAACACCCCGACTTTTCGGAACTCCATTTAACTCGTACCATTGTGGAAAGACAAAGAGGGTGAGTAATAAATTAAGAATGAAGTGATATGTCATATTTTAAATGTTCAAGGGTTGTATCTCAAGTTTTGAAGTTAGGTAAGTGGCAAAATAAAAGTTGGTGAAGTTATCGTAAAGTCCTTTTTAAAGATTTCTCTCAAATTTGGGTCAAATGTCTCGGAGGTTTTCTCCCAATCTATAAAGACTAATGGGTCCCACGACCTATCAAATCGAAGGTCTACGAGTCTAGTCTCAAAAGCATCAAACCATTCATTCATATGACTTAAGAAAAGAGAGATATTTGCATTTTTGCGACACAGGGCAAGCAGGAACGTGAGTGGATCGCCTAGGTCGGTGGAACCTTATAAGATAGCATATTCTTCATTTTTCTTCATTCCAGTTCGTAAGAAACCCACAAAAATCAGAGAATTACTCCTCAAATCATCCTTGTGTGTTTATGATCTCTTCTTGGCTCCTTATCGAAGATTGCCCTACGTCGTGAGCTTGTCATTTTGGTATAGTTTTCATGGTGAATTGAGCGGTGTAGCTCCATGGAGGTTGTCGCATCAGGGTTTTTTTTAAGTGGTTTGATTTTATTCAAGTGTTCTTGGCTAGTAAAGAAAGGTAGGAACCATATTTTATCAGTTTATGAATACCTTAGGTCTTGGATAGTAATTTAAGATAGGAATCTATGTCGATTGTCGAATTGTCATTGTATTTCTTGTCTTTAATTATTGATTGATTTTACTTTTTTTAGTGTTGTAGTGGTACAGATAAAGGTATTTTCAACATAAATTATAAAGGAAAAGGTATGTTAAGGCTATTCACTTCATTCAACATGTTTCCTTAGAGCTTCAGAGTGATATAATAGGGTAGTTAATATTGGTGATGTTGTAGATGTAATTGTGAGCGGTTAGTTGATTGAGTGGTTATAAACCCTCATTTTAGGGATTCATAATATATTAAGAATGACCCTAAGTTAGGAACGACTTGGAAACTATTCATATATATTGTTTATAGCTAAATTGCTCACCTTTAGCCTATTCAATTGTTTGTTGTCGTCCTTGAAGCTATTGTGGTTAGATGTTGAGCTATGAACTGCCTACTGGGGCTATGATGTTGTACAATAGGACTATGTTATTGCCTAAGAAGGCTATGTATTGCCCACGGGGCTATATTGATGCTAAAGAGTGTTCTGTGTTGCCTACAGAGCTATTTTCACACCAAAGAGGGCTATGTATTGCCTACAGGGCTATGTTGATGCAAAAGAGGGCTATGTGCAGCCCACAGAGATATGATGTTGCCTAAGAAGGCTATGCGCTTCCTACGGGGCTATATCGTTGACAAAAAGAGCTATATGACTTCTTACAAAGACAAGGGGCTACCGATAGGGGTATGTAGATTGATTTGGCACATTTTGTTCTTATAGGGACCTAGTTAGGTGGTATGTTATTTGTACCTTCCGAGCTTATGGGGGCTTGGTTAGGTTATTGTTTGATCATTTTTGTATTTTTAGACTCAATAGTGGGTTAGCATGCTTATCTAAATTTTGATTTGCTTACCTGATTATTTTTTGTATATTATGATACTTGCTCATTTAGACAATAGCCTTTCATACTCTGTACATTATTTCGTACTGACACCACATTGCCTTGGGGCGCTGCATTCATGCATGCAGGTCCCGACAGAAGACCTAGTAGACCTCCTTAGGAGCAGGATTGACTTCTATCTGATAGGCTAGCCCCTTTCCTCTGGAGCTTCCAGAGTTGGGAGATTTGTTAGCTTTTGTTGTATATATTTTTATCGGTAGGCCATGGCCCTATCCCACCAATCTTTACTACTCTTAGAGGCTTGCAAACTAGTGTGTGGGGTGTATAGCTACGTTATGGCCATGTTGGCCTAGTTTGTTTGTTTGCTGAAGCTTGTGAATTGTTTGATGTATTGTCTTGATATATACCTGCTTTCAGTTTTGGTATAGGGATCATGGTGGCCTCGACGGCCCAATCAGGACTTTTGTGCTAGTTGGCTATTTGTTTTTATGAACTCTTGGGAGCAGTTGTTTCTTTTATTGATCTGTTGACAGGGGCCTAGGGCCGAGGGCTTAGTTTTATGCCGAGATATACTTGTTTGTTTTCTTGATTGCGTGAGTTTTGACATTAGGAGCTAGTTGCACCCCTTGATTTTGGGGCGTGACATCAATAATGAGATACAAGCCAATCAAATTTTTTTGTTCATCAACTTCTGAATTTTCTTGCTTTACTTCACTATTCTCTCCATTTTTTTCTTTACTAGGTAGCATCTTGATATGGTGATTCTTTGTGAAAATGTTGGAACTCATAAGAAAGAAAACAAATATAAAGAAAATTTTGGAGCTGATAAAGAAAGAAAGTAATTATATTACCAAAAATAAATGACATTTGTAAAAAAATGATGACTAATTTTTATGTACTAATTGTCTAAATTTTTTAATGCTATTAGATTATTATTATTACATGTAAATTTATGATGAGGCAATAGCCAAGTCAAGATGTAAATTAGTGGTTGACGAATTTGGACTAAGGTATAGCGAGACCAAATTAAATGTTAAAGAGGCTAAAATTGCTAAGAGTTATATTTCCATTATTGGTGAAAGCATTGGTGGATATATAGACTAATGAGGTACATGTATAGGTGGGAGTACCAAATATACAGTAAATTAATTGAGTGCATGAAAGTTTTCTTGTGACCAACTATATAAATATTCTGAAATATGAAGCATTAGGTTCATCTAATCTGTCACGCCCTGAGCCTACACCCTGGGTATGGCTGGCACTCGAGAACCATTGTTGGCCCCAAGCAAACCCTTGGCCTAGCTCAACTCTCAACGAAAGACTTACTCATCAATAAATGGACTCAAAATAAAGCTTTAACTCAAAAGTTTCAAATACTTAAGCTCAAAATATTTAGAAATAAACATTCAACTGGCCAAAGAGGCAACTCAAGTCTCAACATAAACAGTGGAAATGAAAAGACTCATGAACTACTGTCTATCTATCTATGAAGCCTCTGCTAACTGGGATGGACGTCGGGACAAGACCCACGACATCCTAATAACAAACTGGAATTATAAAGCATAAATGAGGGATCCTCCAGAAGAAAGCAGGCTCACCAAACAACTTTGGAACTCAACTTGATCAACGAAGCTCTGGTTAATGATCCTAGTTACGTATATCAGCATCATAAAATGATACAGGCTAATGACGTCACTACATTGAATGTACGAGCATGTGAGGGAAATTCTAAAACATGCCATAACCTTGAACTGGAACTGAAGAAACAACTTACCTAGTCTCAACTAAACTCAACCTTAACTCAATTCAATATAAAGCAATAACAATAATGCAATATAAAATAAATCTTTTAAAACAATAATTAACAACTCAATATATTAGAAAATACAATATAACTCAGTTCGTATGCAAAAATACAAAATAAACTATGTTTGAGATATTCTCTAACCGACAACCATCAATATGAGCTTTGTGATGATACAACGTCTTGCCCATGCTGCCAGAACTGTCCTATACCTTGTTGGGGTATAGAACTCTTCAACTAAGTAGATCCACTACTCTATGCTAAAAAGCAATAAGGAATCATCTAAAAAGTATGACCATTCCTACCCACGTTGGCTACATGATTTATGGGGGCTGTGAGTTGTTTGAACTCTCCCCTATATCAGTGATCAATACTACTCCCAAAATATAACTTAGCTCATATGCTTTTTTCAAAAAATATTCCTCTTCCTCAACTGTGAGATTATTACTCAAAAGGTTTCTCTTAAAAGAGATAGTACTCAAAATTGCTCATGAACTCTTTTGAAAATAGGTGTTTCCTCTTTTCCTAAATGTAAAAATATTTACTCTCGGAAATAATATAATTTTAAAGAAAATGAACTCAACTCTACTCTTCCTCAACTCAAATGCTCAAGTCTTGAAACAAGTTTTAAAAATGTTTGCAAAAGACTTCTTAAAAGACTTGAAAGAACTTTCAATACTTGGCTCTTAACTCTTTCCTTGAATTTGAATTATGAATTCAAGGTTATTATTCATGTTATGAATGATATCTCGATGTTTAGAAGTATTTTACAGTAGTTAGAATCAAAGGGGAGTAAAGGTACCTTTGAAAGAACTCAGACGGGCTAAACGAGGGAGCATGGGTGGGGGCAGGCCACCCTGGCACACTAAGTGACGCAGGGCGCCAGCTCCTGAACTACAAAACATGTTTTCTAGCACACTGGTGGGGCAGCACGCCATCCTCAGCCCAGAAATCCCCGACAAATTTCTTTCTCATTTTATGATCCTAACTTGTCTATAATCGAATGGTTTCATCCCCAATCACTTAGATTTGAATACCCAACATAAGTACAAAATAATCTACTCAAAACAACCCTCAAATCACTAACTTTTATCTGAAGAACTCATCAAAATCCCAACAATCAAGATTGCGAATGGAATTTCAAGAAAACTCATCAAGAACTCAAATCCTTAAACTTTGAGAATGAGATTACATTAAAATAGCATGATTGGTGTGTGGGTGAACAAACCCAACACTATGCAAACTAACATATCTCTTAGGGATCAAACCCTTTGCGAAATAATCCTCGATTTGCAAGAAAACTTTACCGGAGTATTCGACCTCTCGGAGGTCTTATACAAGCCCTTAGGATTCGTCATAGCATTTATCATAGAAAAATAGCAGAAAATTTAAAAAAAAATTCATAATATAACACAAGACATAAAAGTCACCTCATTTAAACTTTTAATACAAAATCGGAGTACTACGTCTCAAGGTAGCCATCTTAAAATATGACTACAACACAAGAGGGACACAACCCTTACAATACAAAAAAAAACTACTATCTAGTACATAGAACTTAAGGAAACTCTTTAACATAAAGGTCCTTGAATCTTTAAGGACACACCTGAACTTGGGAATAGTAAGCCAAGCTCATCACTTCTAGGAAAGACCCTTTAGTCACCATCACCTACACTTGGTGTAAAAAAATGAAGAAGAATGGTGTTAGTACAAGAATGCACTAAGTATGATTACCATGCAAAACATGCTCTTAAAAGGACATTTAGTTGGAAAACATGCATCATACCTTTTTAGAGAAACTTCATGAACATTTAGTACAATAGGCACAATATAAACCACGTACATCATCATACACACGGAAACCATTCGTAATAGCACATAAAGCCACTTATAATATTTTAGGCACATTCAATGCATACAACACATTACCTTCCTCTTTATCTTAACTCCTTTCCTCAAGCAACCCTTAGGGAATACTTGGTGCAATGTATTGCCTTAAGGTTACCAAAGGTGAACTTACATATAGCCTTCATCAATCCAACCACATATATTCAAAGAGTCATAAGCACACCATAAGACATAGTCTTCACATAGGAACCATCACCTAAGACAACCCCCAAGTCACACTAGTGCAATGTGCAAGTAGCATCCCATAATACTACTCCCACCAAGTGTTCCTAGGAAGCCACCATAGACTAGGCACATCATATTTAACAAGTCATAACATCTTCATTTAACATTAGACATAAGACCAAGATACTTAATAACATCATATAAGGACTCATTCTTTTACTACATCAATAGTCATAACCCATTTAGTTCATATCATAGGTAAACCACCATCACAACCCCTTCCCAAGCTCACTTGTGCAATGTACACATGGAGTCCCATACCCCCACATATACTAAGCAAACCCATTAAGAAGTCATAAGTGTAATTCACATGCATAATCATACTTCATGTCTTGACATAAGTAAAGTCAACCTTAA
>JAJONQ010000633.1:0-43871 GCA_036250385.1 Solanum microdontum
TTACCGACATACGGAAGTCGGTATTATAATTTTTTTTGTTTTTTATTTTACACAAAACCTATTGAGAAAAAATAAAATATTATTTTTTTTTTTTAATACCGACATCAAGAGGTCGGTTTTTATTGTAATTCATTTTTTTCGGGAAAATTTCCGACTTCCAGAGGTCGGAATTTGGTTTTCCCGCTTTATTTTGCATAAAATCCGACTACTTGTAAATACCGACCTCCGGAGGTCGAAAATTACCGACCTTCATTTGAGGTCGGAAATTTTTAGGTCGGTATTCACTGTTTTTTTAGTAGTGAGTTTGGTTAGCTAGTACTTTGATAATGCTCAAACTATCCTCGAAAACCATTAAGAGAATACGTGATCATTGTCAATAAGAATACCCAACTAAGAGTCGGGTTCGAATCCCATAGAGAGTGATATAGTGCAAGGAATTCTATCAAGAAATCAAGGTTGTCAACCAATTCATTTGCATCAATTAAGAACAAATGGTGGATGATTCCGCCAAATTTACTAAAAAGGATTTGGTATCAAAAGTTACATTTGAGCCAAGACTTTAGAGATTCAAACAATTAGAAAGCAGCCTAGGGGTAATTGTGTTGCTCAATAATGCTAGACAATCATGGATAGACTGGGTCATCATCAATGACACTAATCTTCTTTCGATCTCATAGTATCAATTCATAGAATCTCCTTTCGATCTCATCCACGTGAATTACAAATCAACCCATTACCTTACACATTTTTTCTCAAGCAAATTTGGCAAATAGATTTGACCCATAATTTCTCTTTCAAGCAAATCATAGACATCAAACCAGAATTGCATGCATTACACCAGTTACCCAGTTCAATCAATCTCTTTCGAGCATCAACCAAAGATCTAGACTAGGATTAAGTTTGAAACCTTAAACCATGAGTTAACCCCATGCTAATTAGTCCAAATCCATGAATGAACATCAATATAAAAGAGCAAAACACAATACCCACTATATTAAATCAACACCTAACCCCATAATTGCACCCTTATAATTGAGATTTTAGCCATCCATCACAAAAAGTAAATAAATTATAACTATCATGAAGGTAGTCATGGGTGTGATAAAATTAAGAAATTATAACCAACACCCACTTTGAATTCAACTTCAAATATTCAAATTCAAGAGTCGAAGTTAAAACCACCCCAAAACTAGAAATATTTCTCTCAAACTCATACAAAGTTAGGAACTCAAAATTCTATTCTTCTAAAAAGGTCTTCCACTTTCTCTCTCCTTTGGACTATTTATAGTTTTCCAAAATTTGACCCAAAATTCATTGCATAACCACTTAGTCGAGCTCGCCAAGCTAATTCGACAGATCATCGTCTGCTCCTCAGCTCACCTTTCTCTTGCTTTAGGTGTTTGAATCTCAGTCGGTGAGCTCGTTTGAGTTTGCCTTACACATTTGGTGAATCAGTGAGTACCAACGTTGTTCGCCTTTTATGCATTCATATTTTATCCAAGTCTTGTCACCTTTGGTGATGGTCATTCTGTTCACCTATCACATTCGGTGAGTCTCCATTTCGTTATTTAGTTCGCCAACCTGCCTTGATATTTTCAACTATGAGAACTGTCACTTTAGGTGAGGTCGTGTCAGTTGGGTGATCCGCCCTTTTGGTTAGGCGATCAATAGTCTGGATGTTGACACCCAATTTTGGCCGACCTTTAATCCTTTTGGGAATGCTATCCGATTAAATACGCATTTTTAAAATATATTTTGAGTTCTAAAATTTTAGTTGATTTTGTCCAAAATTGTACATTTTAATTTGCATGCTTTATAAAATTATCGTAAATATTATTAAAATATTTTAAAAATTATTAGTAAAACTCGAAATAATTATGTTATTTCAAATGTTTTAAAGTTTAAGTGATTTTTATTATATAAAATGTTATAATATTTTGTAATACTTTAATTTGATAGCATTTCTTTAATTTCCCTCAAAATCATTTAAATGTTAGCCCTTTATTCTAATTTCTTTCAATTCTAGCCACTTCAATTCCAATTTCATTTCAATAGTAGTCACCCTTTTCATTTTCAATTCTAGCCAATTTATTGCAATTTTAGCCTTTCCATATCCAATCCAATCTGATTTGTAGATTTCATCCTAACCGTCCATCTTTTAAATTAAATCCTAGCCGCTCATCTAAATGGATCCAATGGCCTAGATTTATTAAGCCCTCCATTCCTATTTTAATCTAAAGACCCCAACCCTAAAACAATTTTTTCACTCTCTTCTTCCTCTCCAACACAGATCAGCCGCCTCTCCTCTCAACTCCTCCGACGATGGCGAGTTTCTGATGAGAACCAGGGGAGAGGGAGGCCGATCTCCTCTCCTCTACGCCCTCTCCTCCTATCCTCTCCGCCTCTCTTCCTCTCTCCTCTTCTCCATCGCTCCGTCTCTTTTTCTCCGGGCAACAGCAACTGGAACAGTGCTCCGATCAACAACTGCTCCAAGCAGCCGGTGAGAGCTCCTCCAGCAACAGCTCCGGCGACCAGCAGCGATGGCGAAGGCCGCTCCGAGCAGCAGGCAACCAACAGCACCTTCGACCGGCGAGAGCTCCAAGCAACCAGCAGCCGCAGAAGCCACCAGCAACAACAAGCTCCGACTCTGGCAGATACTGCTCTGGCCAGCGAACAGCAGCCCCGGCAGGCAACCTCCGACGAATCCACAAAGTATTTCGATAAGGACAGATCTGTAAAGATCGGTCCCAGGTATAAACTTTTACCTATAAGACTTAAATATTGATGCATGTGGGCTGTTGTTCTATGTTAATAGAAATATTTTCGTTAGTATATTATGTTAGAACTCTATCTTGTGTATGTATTTAAGTATAATTTTGCCATGGTTTAATATGGGTTTGATGTTCAAGCTATATGTGATTGAGTTGAGAGTTGCTATTAATAATAGTATTGCAAGAAATTGCATAATGTCCCTCTTGTTTATTTTCCTCCATTCTTGAATCTGATTTTGGCAGATTTGGATAGAGATTTTAATTAGCTTCCATAATGATCATTGTGATTATACCATTATTTGTTTATCAATATTGTTCTTGTGACAATGACCGTTGGTGTAAATTGTTTATAGGATATGATTAATATATTTACGCCCTCTTGATGTAACAAAATCGGTAAGCCTTCACTGTCCTTCCTTCTACATAAAATATACACATATAGATCTCCTTTCTTGAATTTCTCCATAATTCCGATTTTAGTTGATACCTTTGTTGGATTCTTTGTCTTATATTTGGACTAATGCTTGCTAGTTTAACTTGTCACCTAATTGACAATTTGAAATTAATTCTTACCGTATGTCACTCTATTTTTACTTGCCTGGTTGGTAAATTATATTGACGTATTTTGAGTTGTAATCATGCATTCCCTTTGAATCAATTATCACTTGTCTTACTTGATTTCACATGTCATCAGTCTGTAAATTGATCATGTTACCTTAATTAAAATTGGTAAATTTCTTACTTGTTTATATATGGTAAAAAATAATATTTTAAAATCTGATTTTGGCTTCCTTCTTAACAAGGAAAATATATGTTAATGAATATTTTCTCACCTTATTTAAGCTTAACCAGATTTCTTATTTGTTTATAATTGGTAAAAAGAATAAATAAATATGGGACTGATTTTATACTCCTTTCGTTTAAGGAAAGCATGTTATAATTGGCTCCTAAATTATTCCTTTCCTTATATTTTATGCCCCTCTTCTACTATATAAATTAGACTCCTCCCTTCATTATTCACAGACTCTAACATCCTAACTTGCTCACGCCTTACTCTTGAATACTAAAAAAATATATTGCTCTCTATTCTTAAAGATTAAGTTTTCCGGTAAACCTAAAAGCTCCTCTCTACTTGTTATTTTGCCGTGTTCGGGTCTAGATTAAGTGTGGATCTTCATTGCTGATTTCTTTTACTGCATAACTGGTTAGTATCCTTAATACATGTTTAATTTATGTTTCTGCATCATCTTAGCCGTCTTAAATCCAAATTGGGTGTTAATAAATAAAAGGGAGCATTCGGGTTAGTTTTCCTATCCCGTTCTTTCTCGATGTGTGATTGTATATTCTCCACAACTTGTTTAGATCTTACATACCTATATGTTACTTGTGTACATGAAATAATTAATATTATGTGTGTATCCATATATATATATTTTTTATCATGTTACTATATTAAATTGTCTTTTATGTGTTATTACTTGCCCGTATTTTTCATTATCCTCTTTAGCAGGTTTTGAGCTTAGAGTTCAAGGTGTTGAAGAGTCTCCTAGAAGCGATTTCCGGACGAGACCATTATGTTTAAGTTTATTTGAATGGTGTAAATATTATTCATTTACTTTTAGTTTGTAATATTCGTATAACTCTAAAACTCTATATATATGATATAATTTGGGGAT
Organism: Solanum microdontum; assembly: GCA_036250385.1. Classification (NCBI taxonomy): domain Eukaryota; kingdom Viridiplantae; phylum Streptophyta; class Magnoliopsida; order Solanales; family Solanaceae; genus Solanum; species Solanum microdontum. The sequence continues at coordinate 4,448 of JAJONQ010000633.1, forward strand.
CGTCTAAAGGGGGGAGGGGATCTATATGCTACGTGTTTACTTTATTGCAACTTAATTGTGTAGAAAGTATGCCCATAGGTTGTGATCGTTTATCCGCTCATTGTTTGTTAATTTTCCATTTAGGTTAATTGATCACTTAAATTCTTGTTTAAATATCTACCGTCGTTTATTTATTTTGCTTATTTGTTTGTATTAATGCATGCCTTGACATTTTAGCATATAATAGTATAAAATAAATCTCTTACATGTCTCCTGCCTTGTTGATTCTGGACCACCTTTATGTATGAGAACTAATTTATTTAAATGTTATTTAGTAATCGATCTACTAAGTAAGTTAGAAAGTACGCCCATAGGAATTACTTTAAGCATATTCAATAATTGAAATAAATCTGTTTTAAATATGTCCTGCTCACTAATAAATGACTTTTGTTCTCTTATATATATATATAAAATATAAGCATAGTAAAAATAAAGGTAGAAAGCATGCCTATAGGATCTAAGTAAATTTTCAATATGTTTTTTTTTAGATTAGAAAGCATGCATATAATTTTAAGCTTTATTACATATTAGATAAATATCATATTTGTAGGTTATTAATCAAATTGTTAGCATGCCACTAAAATCTGGAATTGTGATTCGAATGTTAGGATCTTAATAAATTAAGTTTTAATTATATGTCTGTTGCAACTTTGATGTGTTTAGGAATCAGTAGATAATTAACTCCAGCATGTTTACACTTAGAAATTATGCCTATAGGGCTTGATTAATTAGATTGATATGTTAATCGGATCTAATAAATTGTAGCATCATTTAAGTTTATATTTGTTAGTATATTAATCATCTAGAAACCATGTTCATAGGAGCTATTAAATAATTTTCAGCATGTCTAGAAAGTAAGATGAATCTGTAAATAGCGTTTTGCCCATTGTTAATCATTTCTACACTACATTCATTTTGTGATATTTAAAATGAAATTAACTAACTATTCTCAACATGTCATAACTAAATAAAATAAACTTATATGACAGTTTTCTGCATATTTAAGAGAACCAGCATAATAAACCATCTGAATTTAAATCTGAAATAAAATCTGTCTGATGTAATTATTTCCTGCATTTTGAACATTGTCCGGCTACTTAAAATAAATAACTTTCTACATAGTTTAACCTGTCCATGTTGAGAATAATCACCATGAAATCTGCCCGTCTTAAATATGCCTTTATTCTTGACCGATCTGCGCTAACAATTAAATAAAATCTGCTACTGTTCTAAGATAATTTTGCATCTGCGATCACTTTTCTGCTATATTTTTAAGTCAAATTAATTGAAATCTGCATTCCTTGTAATATTTTTTTTGCCACTCTTAATTAAGTAATTTACTGCTATAATGCTCGTTTATATGCATACACTTAGCATGAAACCCTTTCACTATTATATGTGATTGCTAGCATGTTAAATTAAAATCTAGAGGCCAATATGAGACCCTATGTGCTAAATGCTCGTCCAAATTGTTTGACTTGGTGTCTAGGTGGGCCTATTATATTTTATTTTGTCTAAATTCACCCTAATAGCAGTCCAATGCCTCTTGGACCTTACGTGGGGACGCTAGACACCTTTTAATGATGAAAAGCATGTGGTGGTGGGGTAGGGGTAGTTTAGGCCCTATGGAGATGATGACATCGACTCAGTCTTAAAGACAAACCTTGGTTTCGTCTGTCCCTACGAGAAGCCGACCGAAATAAAGAAAAGTCGAGTCCTGATCCTAAAAGTCCCTCAGAGTCTCCCTTTCCCTTATCCCTTTACTTGTTTTATACTTACATTTATTTGGGGTATTTTAATTAAATAAAAAATGATATTCACTTATATATTTGTCTGCTTTCTATCTTCTCGCTACTTTTTTTAAATTTTATCTTGTTAGTTATTTAGTGTTGTGTTATCACCTAGTTTTTGCATGCTTAATTTATTAAATTAATAAATAAATTGATCTTAATTGTTTAATGTTAATAATCACCCAGTCATCATGCTAATTAAATAAATCAATAAATGAAGTGACCTTAAATGCTATTTGTAACCCCCACATAAATTGCATGAGATACGGCCGGGACCCACATTTGTGGACCTCGAGGGATGCCTAACACCTTCCCCTCGAGGTAATTTGAACCCTTACCCTGATCTCTGGTTCGTTGACCTTAGCTAGACTTAGCTAGGTTAGATAGGTGCCCTAACGCGCCTTAATTCGTTAGGTGGCGACTCTTCAATCACCAAAGGCTCAAAAGAGTTGTTAGGTCGTGCATCAGAACCCGTTTTGAGAAAAACGGGGTGCGACACTGGAGTTTGCACCTCTTTCCATACTTTTGGCTTTGCTTCCAAGTATTCATCCTCATTTTGTCCATTAGCCTTCATAGCTGCAAAACATTAAAATATCATCAAAATATATAATTAGGCATTGAGGACACTAATTATTAAACTAAAGAGGCTTCAAATGAGTGTAAATATATCACTCATCAACATCCCCCAACTTAAACTTTTGCTTGTCCTCAAGTAAATCAAGAACACAATTAGTTCAACAAGGGTGTCTACAACAGTTCTCAATGAGAGCTAATTGCAAGTTCCATTACATAGCTAATCTCAAGCAAATTCAACACTTAATCATAACAAAAAAAGCTTCAAATAATGACTAGCTGGTATAAATTTAAGCTCATGCTCACTATTGCTTATTCACTTATGCAAAACCATGTTTCAACAAATGTATTCAAGTGCCCTCACATCAAGAACGATTCTATGCTCTCACAAAGAAAACCAATAATGAAGTTAGGAATCATTACAACTCTTTCTCTCAAATAGAGAAATACATGCAAGCTTCATCCCATATGTTTTCCCATATTTTCCAATCAACACACAACCTAGTTCACGCACGATTTCAAGGGTCTTTTAGGCTTGTAATGAGATGGAGGGTTAAGGTATGGTCAATTTGACGTAGTGATTTCACTTTTTCAAAGCATTGTTGCAATCATCTTCACCTCTTCTCAAGTTCTTTCCATTCTTTTCACTTGGGAACTCAAACTTTGACTTGTCAATCATTTTATTTGATACCCCTTTTATTTCCTCAAGCCTTCTTTTTGAATTCAATTTTCCATAGTTTTTGTTCATCACAATCTCTCTGGTTTTATGAGGAAGGGTTTCTTCTTTTGTAACATATGTTAAAGTTGAGTCACTTTTTTCTTTATTTTCCTTTCACTTGGATTTCTTTCCTCCTTCCTTTACACACCCTAACTTTGGATTTTGGCCTAAGTTTGCTATTCAAACAAACTAATGCTTCAAAAAGAATTTATGGGTGAGAAGTTAAGGGCAATTTAGCTAAAGAGGTTTCAACAAGGTTGCCAACAAACGGTTTAAGCTCAAATGGTGCCAAGATGGTTGCACACCCTCATAATGTAGTCACAAAAGGTATCAACATTTGGTTTTTCTCTCAAAATATGTGCCCAAGGTCATTTCTTGCATTCACCAAATCTAGACAATTGGACTTACAAGGCAAATTCTAGGATTCAACAAGCATGATTTCAAGTAATACCTCACCACACAAGGCACTTCAAAGACAATCATTTAGCATAGCCCGACAAGATCAAAAGCTTACGTGTGATGTTCATTGCAAGGCTCACATAAAAATGAAGCTAGTTAACACAAGATTCAAAATGATCATTCAAAAGTGCAGCTGCATTGATTTCTTCTTGCAATATCAACAAAACACAATATAATGCTCATCATGAGTAATATCTAAGACATCGATAACAAATACAATCAATCCTCAAACATTATCAATGAAAACTCAAGCATTTAAAAAACTTTCAAACTCATGGAGCAAATGAATATAGAGAGAGAAAATGAGCTAAATCATCAAATCACTTTTTTTTAATAAACAACAAAATACTACAATTGTCCAAAATTAAAACTAAAAGTAACAAAATACAATAAAAAAAGGGAATATTGACACAAGTTCCCTCACCCCACCAAAATAAAAACAACAGTGTCCATGCAGAATAAAATAATGAAAGTACAAGAGGAGAGATAAAATTCCCCCGACAGGCTATGTCTGTGGAGTGCTCAAATCATGAGTCTTAGGAGGGACGACATCATCGTGGGCATTAGTGCTTGAAAAAACAATCACAGAAGGTAGCATATTAGTCTCAACCGGGGCACTGATGGAGTTTGGAGAGATTACATGGGTGCCAAATGTGGAGGTCTCCTCATGGGATATCTCGAACGTAGCATGACCATAGTCTCCTTAATATCCTATATCTCTGTCAATTTCATGGCAATCATCGGCCCAATCCTCATCTCTCTCAGCATTAACAACAACATTAATAGTAACATCGATCACCCACTCTAGGTTGCTCAGTTACACTTAGAGGAACCTCAATACTCGACACATAGGTAGGCATAAACTCAGGCGTATTAGGCAAGGGAACCTCACCCCAAAGCATAGAAATGTTCGTGGACCTCAACTGGTCCCATCAACCCGAAGAGTAGTAAGCTCAACCCGCATGGAAGTCAACTCATTTGAAATACCCTCAATCTCCTCTCTAGCCTCCATTTTAGCCATGAAATTATCTAATCTCACACCATGTGACACTAAAATGGCCTCACATTGAGTCAACCTATCTCTCACGAGAGCCAATGAAGTCTCAATTACCCAATTAATCAATTTGGGTATATCCGTCTCTACCTTGCTTTCCCTCACATCCACAGACTGGGAAAGATTGCCTGTTTGGTATATCATGTCCTGGGTCAAGGGGGTAGGGAGATAAGAGTAGGGGCAGGTGCAGCAGTAGAAGTCGATGGTACAAAAGAAGGCTAGGGTGTACCTAAAGGCTTCATAGAAGGAGCAGACTGAGTGGCCTCGACCTCAAGACCAACTAGGTCAACATCAGGGGTGGTGCCTGGTGGTGGTAGCTTTCTCTGAGCCACATCATCCCTAAAGTAATCCGATTCAATCCTCCGAGTGTCACTGGAGAAGGTGGGGGTTATGCTCACATCAGTCTTCCCCAGAAAAGGAACTCCCGCATCCTAACACCACTCACTGATCAGGATGGGGAATGGTAGAGAAGTCTACTTCTGCGTAGCCCTCATCAATATCTCATATGCAATAATTGACCCTATATTGATCTTCTCCAGATCAATATTTGTACCCACCAACACAACCTTGGGATGACAGAGAATAGATTCATTTTGGGAAGGCATGATTGTGCTACAGATGAAACCAAACCAATACTGGCCCCCAACATTCATGTCTTTTTTTTAATCGATTTTCACTCCGTCTGCCATCAATGGAGGAGAGGTATAAAAAATAAGTGGTGCCAACCAACCCTAGAGAGTATCAAGATCATGATGCATCCGCATCGTAAAAATTTAGCTCAATTTTATTTTGTACCCAAAAGCAGTATTAATTGTGCATGCATGGCATTGTACCATTTTCCCATGAACCTTAACCCCATCTAGGGGTTTCCACACTGTACCCTTCTTCTTCTTCGGCAAGTCCAGTGCATAGAATTCTTGTACCCATGCCGGAACATAAGGGGGTCAAGGTTTTGTGAACCTCTCAAACCCATAAAACTAAATAGTATCCTAGATGACCAGATAATAACTTATTACCCCACCAGTGAGAGTCTTATCTCCTTGAAAATTGTTCGTTCTCCAGCTATTTTGAACCTATTGAGCTCCCTTGGAGCGATGATCGATACAACACGGGAAGTAGGTGCCTAAGCCTGAGAGGGTTGTACCAATTTTGACTGGATGTCTATCATTTTTTTCGCAACTACCTTCTTTGTCTGCTCACTCATGCGTGTAGACGAGCGCAAAGTCACCTATTTAAGGCGGGGAGCCTTCAATGGCTCATTGATTGATATCCCTTTGTTTCTCTTCAGAGGAGCAGGAAGGAGAGATTTCCTCTTAGACTCTATGTCAGATGTCACCACCCTTTTTCCTTTCGTTCTAGCCATTTCCTGCAAGACACAATCATACAAATATAGATCTGGTGAAGGTTAGTTGAAATCAAACCCAAAAGAAGCACAATTCAAAACAAGGCTCTAAGGCTCGCCGACTGGTAAGATGATTAGCCTAGAAGGTTAGGCGAGCTCACCGAAGTTTACAGTGCATAATTTGAATAAATTCAGGCATTAAGGATGGAGTGATTCACAACTCGGTGATGCACTAAATTGGTTTTGACAGACCAAAACAAGTCCACCGACAATGAAAGTGCAAAATTAAAAAGAATAGACATCATGGGAGGCATAGTACTAGGCCAGAAGATCTCTTGAAAAGAGATTGGAGGTAGATAAGGTTAAGATCGAGGTCATAGAGAAATTTCCTATGCCTATCTTTGTGAAAAGTATTCGTAGATTTTTGGGGCATACAAGGTTTTACTGGTGATTTATTAAGGATTTTTCCAAGATTGCACTTTGAAAATTGTTGGAACAGGAGATAAAATTCAATTTTGATGAGGCATGACTTAAAGCCTTTGAGTTCCTAAAGTAGAAGATTATCATAGCTTAGTTATCATTGCATCAGATTTGTCCGAACTATTTAAGGTAATTTGTGACGCTAGTGGTGTTGCTTTGGGGTTATGCTAGGGAAAAACCACAACAAGATCTTTCACCCTATCTACTATGTAAGCAAGGCACTGAATAGGGCACAAAAGAATTATACTATTATAGAGTAGGAGTTTATGGCTATTGTGTATGCCTTTGAATAGTTTAGAGCATAACTTTTAGGTACAAAAGTGATAGTGCATACTGACCATGCATCATTAAGGTACTTGATGGTGAAGAATGATGTGAAGCCAAGGTTGATTAGATGGGTCTTCTTACTACAAGAATTTGACTTTGAAGTCAAGGACAAAGAGGATTGTGAGAACCAAGTAGAAGATCACTTGTCTAGCTTGGAAGCATCTAGAGAAAGATGAATCATTCCCGGATGAGTAGGTATTAGACACTACTCTTGATCTTATGCCTTGGTCTGCTGACTTTGTCAATAATCTTGTTAGTGACTTGGTGCTTGAGGATATGAATTTCCAACAAAGAAAGATATATTTTTTGAATTATGTGGAAAATATTTTTGAGATGAGCCCTACTTGTTCAAGTTAGGTGCTGATAATGTGGTCAAGTGATATGTGCCTGAAGCTGAGATGCTGAGTATTGTTAAGGCCTATCACTCTTCTCCAATTAGTAGACACTAGGGTGGAGCTCACACTGCTAAAAAAGTTGTTTACTATTCATCCACTGTTTATTTGAATACATTTGATCTGGTGAAAAGCTGTGATAATTTTCAAAGGCAAGGGGTTATATCAAGGCATCACGAGTTGCTTATGACCCCAATCTTAGAGGTAGAGCTATTTGCCATGAAGGACATTAAATTTATAGAGCCATTTTGAGTTCTTATAGACAGAAATATATCTTGGTAGCCGTTGACTACGCCTCAAGATAGGTAGAGGCAACGGTGTTTTCTGATAATGATGGTAAGAGTATTGTCAGGTTTTTGAAGAAAAATAATTTCTCTAGGTTTGACATGACTAGGGATATCATTAGTGATGGGGGTCACATTTTTGCAACAAAGTATTCAAAACTGTGTTAGCTAAATATGGTGGAAGTAGCATAAAGTGTCTACCCCATATCATCCGTAGTCGAGTGGGCAAGTTGAAGTATACAACATGGAAATAAATTCCACATTGGCGAAGTCAGTGAATGCAATAGGACTTACTGGGCAAGAAAGTTAGATGATACACTCTGGGCATATTGGGCAACTTTCAAGACACCTATTGGTATATCACCATGCCAATTAGTATTTTGAAAGGTATGTCATTTACCTGTAGACTTAGAGCATAAGGACCTATGTGCACTAAAGAAGTTGAATCTGAACTGGAGCGACGCCACGAATATGAGACTGGAGCAGATTGCTGAAATGGATGAGTTTTTGCTAATGTAATATGAGAGATCTTATCTCTACAAGAAGAGGATGAAGTTATGCCATAAACGACCTATCGAGAAGAGAAAATTTAGTTAGGGGACTTGGTGTTGCTGTTCAATTCAAGGCTCAAATTTTTACTGAGCAAGCTGAGGTCAAAGTGGTCTAGTCCATTTAAAGTGGCACAAAATTTTCAATCAACAACTTTGGAATTGGAAAATCAAAAAGGTATGGGATTCAAAGTGAATGGTTAGCAGATGAAGCATTACATTGGCGTTCCAGAGCAGGTAAATGTAATGGTGTTTGTGTACCTTGATGAACTCTATGTAATCAAAGAACCTGAGTCGTGTCACGACGTTAAATCAAGCTCTAGTTGGGAAGAAAACCATTTTTTTATATAGATTCATTGGCGTATGTATTGTATTGTGATTGATATGTTTGATAGGGTGTTAAGTGTGCAGGACTAAGACATAAGAAAATTTGGCAGTGCATTCCTAATGGAAGATTTTGGTGGACCATCATTCCCTGCCATCAGATGTGTAGTAAAAAAGCAAACTCTCTAAACTTTGATGGTGGGGGAACTGACGGGACGTCAGGTGAACCCTCACTACCAGAGATCCTAAGAATGTCAACCATGGCATTTGAATGGGATATTGGGGAAGCTGATAGAACGTCACATGTGTGACAAATTATCAACTCCACAATTGCTTCTCAGGTAAGTTATGAAATCCTAACTTCATAAAAACCGACCCTATACCCACTAAACCAACCGAAGAGCCATACCCACAAAAACCCACCCCCAGACTAGCCCACCATCCCGACCCATTCCATTTAAGTTAAAATAGGGAATTTTAAATTCCCTAATTTCAGTTACCCAATCTCTCTCCCACAATCATCTTCCCCACTCCCGTGATCGGTTTCTCCAACTATTACATCTAACCTTAAGTTACCAAATCAACAATCACCCATACCTTTACTCTCCCAAACCATCTATTAGTAACCCATCCTGTTCTTCCCAAAGTCAAAAACCACAACCCCACAAATTCACCAAAATCCTAAGTTAGTAACCATACACTGCTTTGTGCGAATTGGAGGCTTAAATTATGATGAGTGAAGTTTTTTTGGTTGTAAATTGTTGTTTAGCATCTCTTTTGTTAGTTGAATATAAAGTATGTTTCATTCCAATATTATTATAATGGGTTCCAATGTATAAAACTGAATTGTTAGAATGCAAAGGGGTAAACTCTGAGTAACCCCGAATGGGTGTATTAGTCACTGAACATGAATTTGAAATGTGTGAATTTTTGTTGTGTAGTTTTAAAAAAATTGAAAAAATAAAAAACACAAAAATATTTTGTTTTTGTTTTAGTATTAAGTGACAGTTCCCAATGTTGGATTGAGGGATGACATTCTTAAGGGAAATCATTACTTCTATACTTGTATGTGCTATTACACAAGGGAAGTCTGAGAATACACGTTATCGTTGTCAAATTTCAGAGAATGAAGCTGAAAAGGTTTTGACGGCAAGCCTAACAGATCGTCACACATGTAAAAGGTTGTCATACTTAACGTCAAATCTACAAAATTGTCTTGAGTGTCTGATTTTTTCTGACAATGGGACTGACGAACCATCACACTTATGATGGGCCGTCAAATAACCGTCAGATGTGTGCAAACATTAAAAAATCTTTGAAATTTTCTAACAGTGGGACTGATGGTCCGTCAAAGCTCTAAGGGAGCCGTTAGGTCCACCATCACATGTTTATTTTTTTTCTTTACTCTTTTCAAGTTTATGCGGATCCTATATTATGTTCTTGCGTACCAATTTGTTCATCTATAAGTACTTATGCCTCCAAATCTAAACCCAATCCACAGGGGTGCCCAAGTTCGGTCGCACTGATAGTTGGATGAGCCCATTGACTCTTAGCCCGAGGTCCCAGAGGTTGCACCTTGACCCAGGACTAGATTTGTGTCACGAATGCAATGAGTATCCTCCTAGTATAAAGAGGGGGATTATCATACCCCAATTTAAGGAAGGCGCAACAGGCACCTAGTCCGTCACTTGACCGAGCAAACCAACTAAAACATAAAACAAATGAAACAATGAGGGCCAACAAGGCCATCATAATAACCTGTTGAAATAAGATAGGTAGATCGGTGAGGTCACACAACTTTAAAGACATAAAATAGGCCGGTAAGGCAAACTTAACTGAGAAAGAACTAGCAAGCCGACAAGGCTACAACTGAAATCATAAATATAATAAGCCAACAAGGTGATAAATGGAAGCTGAGAAGACCCAACAAAGTATGTCGTCTCTTAGAATACTACAATGATGACAAAAACCTATAGACAACCAACAGCTATAGACAAAAACTATATACAAAAATCAAGTATGCAAAACCTATAGACAACCAATAGCTCCAGGAAGAATGGAGCTTACTGATCCTCAGTTGAGATAACACCCCTATTACAAAGGCTGATCAAGACATCTATCTAAACCTGCATCACAACATGCAAACGTCCCTAGACAATTGAATGTTAGTACAAATGAAAATTTACTGGTATGTAAGGCTGAAAGTGAAATTCATAAATAGCTGCGATAAAAAGGGTAACAGAGATACCACGTGAAATTGATCTCTCATAACCTCCATGGCTGACATTTGGCCTCCTAGTATTCAACTATGCATGATATGCTTGTGTAATTGTATGAAATGAGTCTCTCTCTCTCTCTGTATATATATATATATTTGCAAATGCATGGCATACATAACCAAATGATAGCAATGGTGGTCATTTCGGGTAGCTAATTGGTATCATATTTGCCAACTTGTGGCCATTTGTACAATATTATAGCTCAGAGTAAATGCATAATATGCCATGATATGAACTTTGAATGCACATTGTAGGCCATAAAAAGAACTTAACCAATCTTGGTTCATTTATACTCTTATTCTCATAATCTTGTAACCACTTTTGTATAACATGTAAATGTCTTGTAGAACCTCATATGTTTTTCAAATAAGCTTGGAAACTTAACTTGACTCTAAAAGGGTAGCTTAAACCTTATGATGTTTATAAAGAGCTTAAGGTGCTTAAAGAATCTCATCGTGACATTATTTAACTTTCATACGACCATTTAGGTTTATAAAACACATAATAGACTCAAAGCTATCTCAATTTAGCAAATTAATCATTTAGGAACTCAAGAAAAGAGACTAACATGTTTAACTTGTTTTAATAATGACTCCAATTTGGTAGTAGTGTGGTCCTTTTTAGGAACAAGGTTGCTTGACAAGTATATAACCAAAAGAGTAGAATTCAAGATTGGGCATTAATATCATTTTTGAACAACAATTTTGTAAAAGTTTTTGATAAGATGGAATAATTTAACAATCCCCTGAATTAGATACAATAGGATACTTCTTCAACAATTTAGCCTTACTTTTGAGAAAATAACTCATAAGGAATATGAAACTTGATGAAAAATAACTTTAACTATCAAATTTTTTTCATAACATTACAAGTACGATAACAATACAATAGAGTTAATAAATAAAATCAACTAACATCTCAATGCCCTTCATAATCTTCCTAGCAACTGAATAGTAGAAATGACTCATTCGATAAATCAAAATATTTAGGATTTGATTGATAGAAAAAAGAGAGTATTGCCTTAACATACCTTGAATATGAGCTTGAATAACTTGAGGTAGATAATCAATTTTTCTTTCAACGATCGAATAGAGAGTCAAAACATTTTTCCTTCCAAAATCTTCTAAAACGTGGGTACATAATCTTAGTTTTTGAAGCATATATTACAAAACTTTCTCTCCCATATAAATGGTCACTGCAACACCCATAACATACTTTGAATTAACAACATACTTGATCTTGTCTTTTTTGTTGAAAACTCTTGTACATATCTTTATATATAAATATATGTCCAGCACATAGTACTTTAATTTAATGGGCAACTGCTATTATTTTAGAATTTTGGTGAAGAATGGTGACAATATAATAAAAAAGGTTAATGTCATTATGTAACACCTCAAAAATCTAAATTAGAATTGATCAAGGGAGAATGGAAACCACGGAGGGGTCCACGGGCCGTGAAGAGGACCACGGCCCGTCACCCTGCTCATGGTGTTGCACCCACCCTCTGTAGATGACCATGGATGCCTAGACGGTCCATGAAGTGTCACACGGATCTTGAGGTGGTCCTTGAACAGAGGCACAAAACCCCCAAAGCTACTATGAAGGACCACGGTCGCCTGAATGGTCTGTGGAGCTTCACACAGACCATGAAAAGGTCTAATCATGTTTTGGATTTTTGGGTCAACTTCAAACGATCATATCTTTTAGCACAAAATGATTTAGGTGGCCCATGACTTATCAAATTACAGGTCTTTGAGTCCTCTTTCCAACGCCACCAAGTTTGCCTAATTTCGAGCCTAGAGTTAAAAGCTATGCCCATTTTAGTGAAGCCTTATCTGGCTAGTGAAGCTTCACGATGGCTATACGGCCCGTGAAGCCTTAGACGGATCATGAAGCCCCTCTTCTAAGTCACCTCATCAGTTTTTAAGTTAGGGTCATTGTGGTCTTTTCCCAAAATGTTTGGTACCCAAAATGCATCATTTTAAACCCTATTTCAAGGCCATATAAGTGCATTAATATCGAAAACCACTAATTTCAATTCATTTTCCTAAATTCCCTAAACTTGACCAAATTCATCCTCTCCAAAAATCTTCTCTCTAGATCAAGGAAGAAGAATAAGCTAGGGTTCTTCAAGTTCAAGTCTCATTTCTTCATCATTGCTTAGGGATTCAACCAAGGTATGCAGGGATTTCATCAATGGGTTCAATTCACCCATTGAGTCCCTAAGGTTTCTTTAATTTTCCAATTCAATTTCTGAGATTTGATTAGATTTTCACTCAATTCCTCATGAGTTCTATTTGTATAGATTCAATTTCTTTATTATGATCTTATTTTGATGATTTGAACTTAATTACATGCTTTCATCCAATTCCATGTGAACCCATGCATTTGGTCTATGAATTTTGACTATGAACCCTAATTTACATGAATTCATGAAGAAGCTTGAATTTATGAATATGTTTTATGAAACTGTGCATGTTTGTATGAAAGCAATGTTTATGACTCAAGTAAGCTTATAGATGAAGGTATGTATATGCTCTATGAAGCTTGGCCATATGACATGAATGACATCTAGATTTTCCCTCAATGCTTTTCAGACTATTTTCCTAAATTAGATCTTGATTAGTATGGTATTCAGATATGCCATCAATGATTATAGATCATGCTTTCAAAACTATTTCCATTAGTAGTAGGACATTTCTAGCATGAAGTGAATGACTATGGGCCTTAAAAGCTATTATGAAAATATAATGAATGGTGAAAGGTTTTCTCACGCATGGTCTAAGGTGCTATCCTATGATGTTTCTAGCTTGGATTAGTATCTTAATTGTAATTTTCCATGGATAATAAGATGAGTAAGATTAAAGACTATTATGTGGGATTTATGCTTAACACCGAGAGGATATTGAGATGGAAGCACTCCCTTAGCTTGAGGCCCGGTTTCTATTAGCAATCTCCTTATCCCATACCTATGTGCCCCCATAGGATGATGGTCTTAGATAGAGATTAGCTAATGGATCCACGTAAGCTAGAAGTTCATGATACTTACCTTGGCAAGTAGGACAACCCTTTTCGGTATGGGGTCGACACTAGATTCCATGTTATATCTCGCATGATCTATATGCCAGTTAACGGTAAACTTCCCACAAAAAGAACTAAGTTGATTTCTAATGTGTTATAAAGGTTCCTTTTATGATTTAAATATGAATTGACCATGTTCATGTTTTATGAATCTTTTTAAATGATTTTACTATGTTTTAACTTGGTCATGCATTTCATGTTTTCGATTATGTTCCTTTATGATCACATCTCATGTTTTGTTGCTTTCCCCTCATACTTAGTACATTCCATGTACTAATGCATATTTGTACCTACATTGTTTCACTAATGTAGGGCTTGACGATTCTTATCCTTCCGTTCGTGACTAGTTGATTGCATTAGAGATTTGAAGACTTGGTGAATCCTCATACTTCAAGGATGATGCCACTTTTATAGCTTTTTGTCATTCAGTTTCAAACTTTGTATGTGATGTATGGGTTATGCCCCAATCACTTTTATTATGATATATTAGATGGCTTATTGAGACAAATGTTAGACTTCCGCTTTGTTTCAAAAACTCTTTTATATGAAATGCTATCTTTTGAACTCTTTAAATTCTATTATTTTGTATGATGCATGCTAAGTGGCTTGTGCAGGGCCTCTCAGTCTTATACGCCATGTCATGTCTAGGGTGTACTTTGGGTTTGGACACATAAAATCCTTATGCTGCCCTTCTCCACCACTTCCACGTATAAGTGGTGGTGCCAATCACCAAATGATTTTTTTACCCATTATGCATGTACTTGGATATTGCATAGGTTCGCAGTTAAATAAATATAATTGATGAATATATCATAATAAATATATATTTTTTGAATAAAGTCCATGTTATATAATAATATTTTTTTAATCTAACTAGATTTACTATCTCTGTTAAAAATATTACTTATTGATAAATTTTTGTAAAATAATTGTTTGTACAAATATATCGTAACTACAAACCTTTCTTCACGCGTATTGACCCGTTAGTTCCCTCCCTTCTTTTCTGTTGTGAGCTTCAATGGTGAATTTTGGTTGTCTATTTGTATGACCTATTTTGCTTGCCTTCCGAGCTTAAATTGTACCCGTTTTTGGGGAACAAGTCCCTTGAGCCAAATAGAACCATTTGATGGAGCCAATTTTTGGATTCTCGACGTGGTTCCACAATTCCATTTTGGCTCAATTTTGAGCTCGTCCTCAATTGTTTTGATTTTGGTGTCTAAATGTTCGTATTGATTTTGTGATCATGTTTTTGGTAGAGTGGAAGAAATCAAAGGCCACTTGGAAGGGAAAAACTCTAGAATCATGATTTTAGAGCATGCACACTCAACATTGAGGTAGGCTACAACTTACCGGTCTTTAAATTGAGCTTGTATATGTGAATTCGTGTTAATTAACTAGAATTGGGTTTATTTTGTAGTTGGATCATATTTAATTATTAAAATTCATACCTTAGCCTTATTTTTAGTTTTTTCTTAGAGAATCGAGCATGCCTATGTTTAATCGTGTGATCTTAACATGGCTTATGTTTTCTGTAATATTGTTGATAGAATGATTGATAGCTTGTTATTTTCCTTAGCCTAGGTGTAGGCTAGTTATTGCCTTAGACTTGCATTTCAGAGCCGATAGGCCATAGATATTCTCCAACATCGCGTCCGCCGGCTTAACTCCCTATAGGGTGATGTAGCAGGCTTGGATCTGATAGTGTAAGCCTTAGCTAGGTGGTAACTTGGCTCCTGTGACCTTTCATCCATAACTCCATATTATGTTATGGCCCGGAGTTATTTGATTTTTATTTTGGGCTTCGTTCAACTACTTGAGATTGGATTTGGTTTGAGCTTGGAGTGATTCAATGGAAACTTTAGGGTGGACTTAGATCCATGAGGTCCTTATAATGGTGACTCTTGTTTTGGGATCTTTCTATGATTGCTCGTATAGCAACAAATTCGAGGTCCAAGCATACCTTTCTCATAGCCGCAGATTCAAGGTCCAGTCATAATATTATCTTTCAGCCGGTCGAGTAATTCTTAGAGGCACGGTTCTATAGGTGTTTTAGCCATGGTTCGAGGTACTGGTTATGCACTCCCTATTCTAGATTCACTGGTACTCATTCTTAATAGTTGTAACTCTTTGTGTACACATCGGACTTATGGGGGTATGTTCGAGTTATTTACTTTTAACTTGCGCACTAGTGTACCTTATGGACTTACGGGATCCGCATAGGTTGTAGCTAGTTCTTACCTTTCATTTTTATTCATCGCTAGACTTGTGTGTTTTTCCGTTAGATTGTCTTTATCATTCTGCTCATTTGACCTCTAGTTGGTGTTGTTTATTGCTTTTCATTATTGTCTTTAATTCCCAAGCTCAGTCGGCCTATGATGCCTAATGGTACATTTTTTTTGGTACTCATACCATACTTTCCATCTATTTTTATGATGCAGGTCTGAGCACCAGTTGCCAACGTTGATTTCGAGCCTACTCCGAGGATATTGGAGATAAAGTGTGAGCTTATAACATCCTGGATCAGCTTGTCACCTTCTGTTTATAACTTTTTGACTAGTCTTTTGTATTTGAGACAAGGCTGCATTTTTGGTCCACTTTTGGGACTTGTTCTTTTTTTAGTAGCTCTGTACATGCATCTAATAGGTCGTGAGATTGAATCTCTTATTTTGGTTGTATATATCCTATGTTGTTCTTATTTTCAATTGCTTTGTTAAATTGATTCTTTTATCACCTATTATTTGTTGTTTCTACCCAATATGCCTGTTACTTGTCCTTTTAGGATATGCGTTGACTTACCTACAAACGGATTATGGTAGGTGCCATCATGACTCGAGGTTTCGGATAGTGAAAGAGGATGATACTGATGAGCCATACAATGATGAGTAGTAAGGCTATTAACTCCCTTTCATAGCCTCCAAAGAAGAAAAAACTTTAATTGATTAATTAATTGGATAAAGTGTGCTAAACAAGTAAAAATTTGATATGCCCAGATTACACTTCCCTAAAGAAGTATTAGCGGTCATTGTTAAATAAAGAACCTAACTAAGGTTAGGTTCAATCCCACGAGGAATATGGTCTAGATTTAGGCTAATTTATGGTTAATTGTAGTTTAGCCAGAGTACTTTCGTAAAAAAGGGGGATTCTTAAACAAAATAATTGTTGATTGATTTGTAGTAACAAGTAAGCAGAATTCACAGTTTGTAATATCAATATGAGTAGAAACTAGGGAATATGTGTTCCCCACAAGTTCTTGACATAGTAATCCTAATAATAATAACTCTTTCCTAGTGTTTAACATGCAAAGTCGGTAAGTTAGGTATCTCCTAAGTGATTGGTCGTCCAAGTAGGGAATTTCACCATGCAACTTGGTCGGTCCACAGGTGTGTTCCTTACTAACCCTTAACCTTGACCCCAGATTTGGGTTAGGCTATTAGATAGCGGATTATCACACTAAATCTCCATTGTTTAATCTCTTTCTTATTCATTACTTCCTTGGTCGGGCAAGTAGGAATGAGGCGAGTTCTAACATTGTGCACCGTTAAAAAGCATTCAAAACGAAGAGATTAACAATACATGCATAAACACTATTTTAGAATTACTTAATTATTAGTTTTACGTTGTCAATTACTCATGGTTCCCACAACCCTAGTTGTGAATTTAGTGATTCATGCTTGAGTTATCACAATTCATAATAGGGTTAATAATATAAATCATGAACTTACAATTGGAATAGATGAAATTCAGAATCATGAGTTGAAGAACAAACACAAATTTCATAGACCAAACTTCAAGAATTAAATGCCAAAAGCGTTTGCAATATAATTTTCAAAGCTACAACAAGTATCTCAAGAAGTCTAACAACCCAAAAATGAAATTTATAACTAATATTTATAGAAAATAAATCCTAAACCAAGTAGGAAAAGGAAGACTAAGGAAATCTGGTTTTGGGTAGTGTCACCTACGGTTGGCCACCTACAGCTCGTTGAAGGAACGACGACTCGTAGGTGCCTCCGTCATTCAGCAATTAGTCAATTTTCCAGTCGATGCCATCGATGGGCATGACCTACGACTCATAGGTCTAAGCACAGCCCGTCCTGTTGAACCACCGTTCATGGACTGGAGCTTTTTATTTCTGAACTTGCCTACGATTCCTCATATACGGCTCCTAGTAGCACCTACGGCTCGTTAGTTGCCTTCCATCGTTCCTCGTGTACGGCTCCTAGTAGCACCTACGACTCGTTAGTTGCCTTCCATCGTTCAACACTTAGATTTATTTCTTAGCACTTCAACCCATGCCTTCCACCTACGACTCGTAAAAGGAATGACGACTCGTAGGTGATTTCGTGTGTCACCAAAAATCCTGTTGTTTCAACACTTCGAATACCAACTGCTCCAAAACCCATTTCCTACAAAATCAAATCAAAGTACCATCACATTTACTAACAAAATGCCTAAGATTCATGCAAAACTCTAAGTTTGATGCATCAAAAATACCGTAAGTTGACGGTATACGTCACTTGTCTTTTTGGGATATGAGTTGACTTACCTACTAGTGGATTATGGTAGGTGTCATCATGACTCGAGGTTTCGGGTCGTGAAAGAGGATGACACTGATGAGCCACACAATGCGGAGTAGTCAGGCTATTAACTCCCTTTCATAGCCTCCAAAAGAAGAAAAAACTTTAATTGATTAATTAGTTGGAGAAAGCGCGCTAAACAAGTAAAAAATGATGTATTAAAGTTCTTAGGAAGATAATCACTATTTTAACCAAATTATTTCTATCCATTTCTTAGCCTACATTACAATCTTATAAGTCATATTTGATCTTAAATATTGACTTTCTTATATAAGTGGAGTAATTACACTAAAAGCAAGCTTATGATTCACCATTGATGATGCATGTGAAATTTCTGTGAGAGTTAGTGTGGATTATTTTATTTATATGCCCATGTCTACGATTTATATATTGGTAACTCTATTATGGTTAGGGTATATGGTTGTCACGAGATATGTTTGATCTTCTAAGTTAAGGGAGATAAAAGTATTTGCAAGTGTTTAAACTGATTAAGTTTGTTCCTAGGGTTGGGCTGTTTTGAAAAGGCCGTTTGCGAATTTTGATTTTAATTACTTGCATGGATAAGAAGTCTTGTTTATTGTGGTTGTGGCATTCTTGGCCGGTGTAGACCTGTTCGATTTGTGTAGCTCTGCGAGTGTTATGTGATAAATTAGTCCCTAAGTTTTAAACTTGTTCGAGGCCGATCAAGGGCATAAATGTGGAGTGTTGATGTGAGGCTCAAAACACTATATCAAAAATGAGCTTTAGTGGCAATTAATTAGCAATTACCGCTAAATATGTATTTTTAGCGGCAATTAACACTCTTTATATATGTCCCTAAAGGCTTTAGCGACATTGAATCTAATGAAAAGACTTTAATACTCTTTATTAATGTGTCAATTTATTGCCGCTAAAAGTTATTTTTGTTGTAGTGAAAAGTAAAATACTTCACCATCATTCACCTCATATTTGGGGGTTTTACCATCACTTTGAACACTATTTCATAAATCATGCTTATGTTGGTTGTTTTCAATGTGTAGGATAAAAATGAGGAGATTTGAGCCAAAAATGAATATCGTACAGCTTCCAAGTCTGAGTAGAAGCAAAAGCGCCAAATTAGTTTGAAGGTTTGCGATCAATTGCTAAGATTAAATTTGACAAAAATCATGAAAGATCATTATCAAATACACCGCGATGCACCAAGCTAGGCGCTAGCGGCCCACATCGCGACCCTACTGGACTAACAAGGGGATCACACCAAAATAGACCCTGGCCAAAAAGGCTTGTCATAAAACGGTAGGAAAAGTAGTGGACAGTGTCCGTACCTCGTTTTAATGAAGGGTATTTTCATCTTAGATTTTTTCGGAATGCTACACATACATTAGAAACACGATTTTTCAGGATTATCACACCTAGTACGCATAAAAAAGGGGTGAAGAACAATACTTTTGTAGGTTTCTTTGTATTATTTCTTCCTTTCCATTGAATATATTTTATTCATGAATTCTTTTTTTTCCTTATTCCAATCAATTTTTTTCTTATTCCAATCATGAGTGATTAAACTCTTTAATTCTAGGATAGTGGCATTTACATGAAGGCTGTAGTTTGACATTCATGCTTATAAAAAGGAAAATGGTCTAAAAAATACTTCAACTTTGATCGAAATTGTTGTTACGATATCAAACTTTATGGAGGACCTTTTACCCCCTGCACTATTTAATAGTATATTTTAAAGGTATATGTGCTCACGTGGACACGTTACTATTTATAATTATGCAATATTTATGATGTCCACGTGGACACATATATACCTTTAAAATACACTATTAAATAGTGCTGGGGTAAAAGGTCCTTTCCAAATTTCGGTATCGTAACAACAATTTCGGCTAAAGTTTGGATATATTTCAGACCTTTTCCCCAAGATTTTTCACTATTAAGGTACTTGCTTTTACTTGAGCCTAATTATTTGATTTTCTGGTCAATTATCAAATATTATTTCTCCAATTTTACTTTACGCATTGTTTTTTAAAAATAAATACCATTTATTTTGATCAAGCAAAAGAGCAATATTCTTTGTGGAATTTGACCCAAACCTAGTTGGTTTCTATATTTTATAACAATCACTTTAAACCTTTTCAGAGGTATAATTTGGGCATAGTGCACTATTTTTGCACGTCATTTTAGTGAAGAGTGTTTTCTTCCTGGGGTTCTAGGAACCCTATATATAGATCACAAACACGATTTTTTGGTTATCACGCCTAGTATACAAAGAAAGGGGAGAAGAACAATATTTCTCTAGGTTTCTTTGTATTATTTGTTTCTTTTCCATTAAACACATGTTATCCATGAATTCTTCGTTTTGTAATCAAATCATGAGTGACTAAACTTTCAATTTTAGGATTATAGGATTTACATGGAGGTTGTAGTTTGGCATTTTCATGCTTATGAAGATTTTCCATTATTGAGTTACTTACTTTTTCTTGAGCCTAATTATTTGATAATCTGGCCAATTATTGAATACTATATGTGGCTCGCAATTGGACTGGAACGGAAAAAATAATTTGCAAGCGTAATAAGAAAAAATAGAGCTTGGCTGTGAACTTTATAGAAAAAGGAGAACAATTCGATAAACTAGATAGGAATATACTCGTTAGCCTTGCTTAGCTGATACCGATGAAATATACATGCACTTCACTATCGATCGACGACCAAAAAATATAGGTATTAGGAATAGTTGAGCTTCGATTTAAAAATATAGGTGTTAGGAATAGTTGAGCTTCGATTTATCGGCATGATGCTCAATAAGTAATATCAACTTGCAACTAGAAAATTAGAAGAATGATTAAGCGTGATTAGATATTTCAACTAGATTATTAAACCGCCAGACCTTTTCTCTCATCAGATTTACACCAACCAATCTTCAGCTTACTACAATTTTATTGGTATTCTTAGTTGATTCTCGAGCAGTAAAACATATAATTTTTCCAAAAATTATTTGTTACTTACTGAATAGTTGATATACTAATTCAAATTATACAATAATTCGATAAGTCTATATGGGTACGATATCTAGATTTAACCTCCTGTATTATTTGTATAACCAAAAACACTTATGATGTGTGTGTTTGAACGCAACAAATATGTAGAAAAATCATGTTAACGTAAATGTTGTCTCAACAACATACTAAATTAGCTTCCAAAATGAGATATGGGAATGATAAAGTGTATCTAGACTTTACTTCTGGATTGTGTGAGATAGAAAGATTGTTTTCAATACATTGAGAAAATAATGTAGGCAACCGTTTCTATCTTTTCTTTTGAGAAGATAAATAAGAAGAGAAAAAAAGAAGAAGATAGGTGCATCTCAAAATCAAACATGTTTAAAATGAACTAGTTAAGCCTACCTAGCTACTATATCTTTCAACCGTTTCCTCCTTTTTGTCCTCAAAGATTGCCATAATTTCTTCTAGGCTCTTGCCCTTGGTTTCAGGCAAGAAAAAGTAGAAAAAAATAGTTGCTACTACCATAACTCCACAAAGTAGAAAGAAGGTTCCTGCAAATGTTATCTTGTTGGATATGGTTAGAAATGTCATTGCAACCGCACCACTCACCAATCGATTCACTGAAACGGCCAAGCTCGTACCTTGTGCCCTTAACCTAATAGGAAATATTTCTGATGAATAGACCCATGTTATTGGACCAAGTCCTATTGAGAAGAATGAGACATCAGCACATACTGCAACAACACACAATGCGATAGCCCATGGTGGCTTATAATCGACATTGTGTAGATACATTGAGCCTAACCCAAGACCAGCTAGAGAAACAGCCATTCCTATTGTACCCAACAACAACATAGGCCTCCTTCCGAAATTATCCAAGAAAAGTGCTGATACAATGCAAAAAAATGTCTTCGCAATCCCCATGATGATGGTCACAGCTATTAGTCCTTTACGGTTGTGAATTCCTGCAGCATTGAACACAGATGGCGTGTAGTATACCACTGCATCATTACCAGAGGCTTGCATGAAGAAATTTATACCGATAGCAGCTAGAAGAATGCGGCGAAGTGGCTTAGTTGGCCTTAATAGTTCTTTCCAAACCCCCTGACCTTTCCAATTAGTAGTTGATCCAGCAGCTTTAATTATTTCTTCTAATCTCAAATCAGCTTCATCATCATTTTCTGAAGTTTTACGAAACACTCTTTTAGCTTCTTCTATATTGCCTTTCATAATAAGCCAACGCGGTGATTCAGGCATTTGCAAAACTCCATAGGCAATGGCAATAGCTGGAAGAGCAGCTAGGCCAAGCATTAACCTCCAGTTGATGTGGTGTGGTAAACCAGCTAATGCATAATTGAAAATATAGCCAAGTAAAATACCAACAGTGATGAAGATTTCAGGGAGTGATGTGAGCAAACCACGTGTCATTGCGGGGGATACCTCGGCAGTATAGACAGGAGCAATCATGAGAGAATAACCAACACCGATTCCAGCAACGACCCTTCCGGCCATAAGGAATGGGTAGGAAGGAGCAAAGCCCATCAAAAGTGAACCTATTAAGAAAGCTGCTGCTGATAAGATAATTGTGTATCTTCGACCAATCATATCTGAAGTCTTTCCAGATGCAAGCGCTCCAATTAGAGAACAAACATTCAATGACCCAACCAAGATTTCGACTTGAGAAGATGAAATATTCATATTATCTTTTATGAATAACACAGCTCCACTCATCACTCCAATATCTGCAGTATAATCATATATAATTGTTTAGATTTTGAAATTAACATGTCTAGTACAAAATATAAATTAATTAAACAAGAGTGAGTGAGAGTGACCATATCCCAAGAGGATGGAGTTAGTGGAAGCCAAAATGGCGCAAGCGAGGGCATACTTGTTGAGAGGAGTCTTCTTAGGAGGCTGATCAGATTCCATTTTATTATCTTCATCCATTATAAGCAGCGAGCAGCTCTGATTTAGATCTAATCTCTCTAACAAAAATCAATCCAAATCATATACTGTTTTCTTTACTACTCTCTTGATCTTGATCTTGATGTATATATATTTATGAGATTGAAAAACTTTTGAATTATAAGTAATCTGATTTGCCTAAATTGTAGGATGCTTTGACACGTTTCTCTTCTATATTCAAATACTACTTCAAACAAGCGCAACCTGCGTTTTCCCTCTCGTAAATACGGAGTACTCTGTATATCTTTATCCAAATTCACCTTAATTGAATTACCACTTTTGCTTTCAATGCACCATAATATATTCTACTTTTACTTTATACTTTTCGTTTAAGGTAAAGCTCAAATATCATTTGTTTATTTTTAAACAAGTGAAGTAAAACTTTTACTAATGGGTTATAAATATGATTTTGTATTAGCGCTAAATAGAGCATATTTCTATTAGAACTAAGTTCATCGCAGGATACATATTATCCTACCAATACTAGAAGATTAACCTCAGTAAAAATGTTATTTTAACAAAAGACTCTCCTTATTTTAATATATTTTTTGAAAAGTAAAAAAGTGCAGTAGGAATCCTTTTCTCTTAAAACTTCCGTAGGAATCACATATAAATTGTATCCTAACACAAATCTAACTTCTGTCATTGTTTCGCTTAAAATACTTCTATTTTTTTGCTTAATTTCTATTACCGTGACTCGTGAGTCCCTTTTTTTTTTTTTTTAATACTTTTGTTTTTGTAATAATATATTGATTTAATATTCGTCATTTGCTTAATTTAATTTGGCAATTCACGTTAGAATTAAATGAAAAAGGTAGACAATAAATTCTTATAGTCCTAATATTAGGAACTTAACTCGCGTTACAATTAAATGAAAAAGGTAGACAGTAAATTCTAAAAATTTCTTTAAAAGGTTGCATAATTAGAATTTTTTTATGGTGGACAGGCACAACTCACAAGTATGACATGATATGTGAGGAATTATTTTTGAATAAAAAATGTGTGGGACCTACCTCTTTCATTGTCTCTCCTACTTTTTACCCCTCAACCCTCCTTTTTTTTCCTTTCTTTCCTTTTACCTTTTTTATTTTTTATTTTTCATTTTCCTAAGTTCTTCATTCAATTTCTTGATATTTTTTTTTGAATTGTGAATTTCATTCATCCAATTAATTTTATTGTTTACATATTTATTTATTTTATTTTATAATTTGTATGTATATATATTTTTTTGTTATATCAAAAATATGAGAAGGAAAAATGAAGGAGGAAATTATGAGTGATGCTAAATGGCCAGAAAATTTAGCCAGAATTTGGTCAGAAATTTAAAAAGACTATAATATCTTTTTTATTTTAAAATAAACTGATATCTTTTTCATTTTTAAAAGGTATTAAAGTTAAAAAGGTAAAAATGTTCTAAAAGGTAAAATAACATATGTAAAATACCATTCTGGCAAAATTTTCTAGCCAAAATGATTTTTCCGAAAATTATTAGTGGATAATCAAATTTTTGCTTACGAGATAAATGTCTAGATAGTCAATCAACTAAGCTATTAAAATCTCTCATTTGATATATGCATCTATGTTTGATTGATCAATTTTTTCACTTAGCAAATCAAATTATTTATCAATTTTTCTTATATTAATAAAGTATAAAACATAGCAAATCAATAAAATAAGCTTTTCGATTTTCTCAATTTTTTGAGTTTGATTTGAAGCACACTACAATCAACTTCGTTAAATTTTTATGAAATATGATGTAAATAGCACACTATTTTTTACAATTATATCTATTTCACTTTATATAAATAATTATATAAAAAAAAAATATCAACCGGAACGGCACAAAAAATAGAAAATATATATATATTCTAACGAAGCAAAAATGATTAAAATAGATGAATTGTTGTTTATAATATTAAAAAAATTCATAAACAATTTGATTTTATTAGTAAGAAAATAACCAATCAAACGTATATAAATGTACAAATGGAGAATTTTAATAACTTAGTTGATTAACCATTTAAACGTTAATCTCGTTGGTGAAAATTTTATCATCCATTTTGTAATTTCCTCTTTCATTTTTTATTCTCATATTCCTGATAAAATAATTTTTACTTTTTAAAAATTACCAATTATCAAAATGAGAAGATAAATATATAAATAATATTAAAAAAAATGGGTAGATAAAAGTTGCAATTGAAAAAAAATTATCAGCAAAATTAAACGGATAATAAGAAAAAAAAAAGGTGAAAGGAAATAAAGGAAAAAATGGAAGATTGAAGGGTAAAAAGTAGGAGAGAGACAATGAAAGGGGTAGGTTCCACATATGTTTTATTCAAAAATAATCCTCACATATCATATCATACTTGTGCCTCTTCCACCATAAAAATTTTCGCATAATCCTAGAGAAATTTGTTTACTGTATTAGTTTACTTTTCTCTTTTTTTTTTTTTTACGTATAAAGTTTTAGAGATACTTTTATGAACCTTTTTCTTATTTACCTAGGATTATACTAATGTTTAACTCTAAATACAATTGAATTGTCTTTAATTTCGGAATTAATAAATTTTTTTTGAGCAACTTTCACAGATAGCAAACATAAAAATCTTATTTGTATGCTATAAGTATATTTTGCATAATTGCGCTCCATAACAAATTTTATGTTTGTTATGGCTATTAATATGTATATTTCGCTATACATATACAAAAGAAGCAATTGTATAATTTGTTTCAGTATACATATACAAAAGAATCAATTGTATAATCTGTATTTGTATAAAGCGAGAAGGACAAAAGAAAACTGGGCAGGGGAAGGTCTATATTTGTATAATCATAAGTGTATAGGACGAAAATATATGTATTTGTATATACAATTTTCTCTCACTTTATACAAACACAAACACAATTTATACATTTGTGTTCGTATAAAGTGAGAGAGGTGAGTGAGAGTGGCGAGCAAGATCTGGGAGAGTGGCAAGCGATCTGGAAGAGGGGAGAGGGGAACGAAAAGATATGTATATATACAATTTTCTCTCGCTTTATACAAACACAAACACATTTTATACATTTGTGTTTGTATAAAGTGAGAGAGGCGAGGAGAGACTGCCCAGCGAGAAACGAGAGTGGCAAGCGAGAAATTCAGGAAGAGAGGCGAAATGGCAATAATTTGCTACATGATACAATTAAATCAAACTGTGGTTATATCATTTAATTTGAATTAATAGTTTGTTATTTTATATAATTTTCTCTTTTTCTTTTTGTATAAAAGTTTTTTTCAAACTATAAAATATTAGAAAGATAAAATTAATTTTAAAGACTTAAATATTAGGACTTTAAATATAGTTCAAACAAGAAAAATATTTAAGAATGAAAAGTTTAGTCAATTTTAAAGTATTTAAAATTACGAGTTCTTATATTTATATCTTATAATAAATAATTAAATATTTAATAGCTATAACTTTAAGTAATTTCAAAGTCATACATATTAACGTAATAATTATTGCCTTTGTCCCTAATTACTCGTCCAATTTTCTTTTTTACTAGTCCGTTTTTACTTGTCCATTTTGACAAAGGGAAAAGGCATAAATCCTCCCTAAACTTGTCCTGAAAATTCAATACACGCTTAAACTATTATAACGATCTATTACACACCTTTACTATTTAAAACTGAATTCAATACCACCCTGAGACGTGTAACACCATTCTCACAACATGTAGTGTGTATTACATTTGTTGCCACATAAGCACTACGTCAACACCTGATTAACGTTTCAAGCACACCTCATCCAATTCTAGGCGCAAGCGATCGTTAAGCAGTATAAAACCCAACAAATGAGTTGGGATCGAACTCACAGGGAGCGGTACGTGTTTAAATTCAATTAAGAAGTACAAACATGATCTAACTAGTTATAGGAATATAAATTATCGAAAAAGACATGAAACAAATCAAAAGGGGTGACACAAATGTCAGATGGGGGATTTTTGTTTGCAATTATCAACTACAATGCAATCACACAAAATTGAAATAAAAATACGTATCACACCCCTATTTCGAACTAGCCGAAACAGTTCACAACATAATATGGCTGACACTCTGATTTTGGAAAAAAAATTATTTTTTGTTTTTTTTAGAGTCGCCACCTAAATTTTAAGGAAAATATTAGGAAAATCATTTTTTATATGTAAATGTAAACTCTGTTTTAATTTGCGAAATCAATGAGATATTCTGAGTAAGGGTTTTGGTTACTCGACGGAAAGGTGTTAATCATCCCTCATAACCTATTCAAAGATAGTCCTTAAACTCAATTTAGGAAAAAGTATTTGCTTATTATTTGCTAAAATTGACGTCCAAGAAAATAACTTTATTTAACTTTATGAAGATAAATACACAAGGTACATGAGACATATGTTTAAAATATACCAAATGTAATGTGTTATATGTTTATGAACATCTATTTAAAAATATGTAAAGCATTAATAGTAGCATTTATTTTTTGCTTGATAACAATGTATGTAAGTAATAAAATATATATGAAAGTTTTAGGCTCTCACATGACATTATGCTCATTAAGTAAAAAGATTGTTGAAAGTGGATGAGATTTAATTAGCCTATTTATTATAATGTAAAATAGACATGTGTATATAGAAGTAAATGTGTGAAATTTTATTCATTTTTTTCTGTAAATCTATGTAATTCCTAAATAAATAAAAATAAATGAGAAAGTGAATGTGGTGAAAATAATGTGTATGTATGATTAAAGTTAGAAAAGAAGGGAGAAATAAATAAAGTATAAATACCTTATGATAGTAACACATGTACAATAAATATACCTTGTGTTTTTCTTTACAAAAATCTGAAATCTCAAATATAAAAATTAGAAAGATGAATTATAAAATATATTTAAAATTGTCATATCAAGTTAAATAAAAGATGAAAATTAATGGGTGAGTTACTCGCGACACTTTCTAGTTTAGAATTATTACCCATTTTTTTAAATTCCAATTAAGATGACAAAAAAATCAAGGCTATAGCTAGCCATTTTGAATTAATTCCTAAAGAGGTGTACAAACCTATACATATATTTTAAACTTATACTTGCATCAAATTTAGCCTTTTTATATTTTAAAAAAAAGGGGTTTGCTTTATGAGTATAAATAAATGGTCAAACAACATGTCATTATTTTATATTTATAAGAGTCAGATGAACTAGAGATCGACCGAATGAAATGAACTCTAGACTATTTTAGACCAAATAAATATATCAATTTTTTTCATCAAAGCTACACAAAACACATATTCAGAGTAATACAAAGTTAGTTAAATAAATGTGACTAAAAAAGTAATGAGAAAGGTAAGGAGCTAGATACTATAAGTTCCTATTGGAGGAACAAGCTTCCGATGATTTAGACCCTGAACGCTACGATAGTCCTAATAGCTGTTGACCCAATATTTTGGGTCAATAACGAGTTCCAAAATAGAACTCCAGCTTCCGACTGTACATGGAATAAAAGAGATAAAAGATTAGATTGTAATTTAAGTGATCAAACAATGTCTAAAGAAGTGAGCATTCAAATAATATCTATGGAAATATATATTTATCATAAGAAATTGTACTCAAATTTAACATAGATATTCATTCATTGCACATGATGATTCTTTTCAATACAACCAGTTCACATTTTGGTAAACAAATAAGGTACAAACTTGGAGAGATTAGAGGGTACAAATAATCCTAAATTATCTATGGTATGAATAGGTGAGCACTTAGCTAAAACCATATCTTAAACCATGACCTCATGGTTGAACACATATATTAACTCTAAAGTTTAACTATCTACCATGTTGTTGCAAATTAGTTTTAAAAGTTTAAGGTAGCTTAATCATGTATCAAAAGAGGAACCAAGAAGAGAGTCATTTAAAGAAAGAAACCCGCAAACATAGTTTGCTACCCATTTATTGATATGTACACATGAATACCCATTGTCTCGAAAAATTAAAAAAAAACGTCTAAAAATCAAAGAGATGATAACAGATGGTAACATATTTTCAAGTAGGACTAGATCCTTTAAACCATGAGGAAGACGTAAAGAAAAATCATATTTGTAGGCTAATTACTAAATCGTTTATCTTGAAATTAAGGCTGCAACCCTTTTTACCTTGATTTTAGATCTCAAAATAGTATCACTTTTAAGCTAGTCTATACACTTAGGAGTTGTTCAGTAGGATGTATTAATTAAGATAGTCCTTGGATTAAAATTTAATCCATCCAATACAATGTTTGGTAGCACAATTCAACTCAAACCCACCTAATACATGGATAACTTAATACACCATATGTGGTCTTATCTAATACCAAGGATACCTAGGAATTACTAATACCATGTTTAATAAGCCTTGGATAAGACAACAAAATGACTAAACTGCCCCTCAATTCCTTTATACACTCTTCAAAATTGGTAAAGAAACACAGGATGGACCATGTGAATTGTTTTTCAGCCTCCTTTTTTTTAGCCTCCTTCTCTTGATATTATGTGTTAGTTCCATTGATTTTGAATTAAATATAAAATTCGACATGTCAAAATGGTGGTATCTGCAACCTTTTGACAATATCAATAATTCAACTAATTTAAGCGAGCCTGAGTTGTCTGGCCTTGTGCTTTTGCTCATTGCACTTATCTTGTATGGTTATTTAATTCCCAAATCCCTCTATAACAATTCATTTATCGAAATAGTCATATTTGAGGGGATAGGATAATGTGATGAGTAATATTGGCCAATGGAATGCACTGAAGCTCACCAACGGAATGAACATGAAAATATGTCATAATGCTATACATAAAATAAAAAATCACACAATAATTCAAGGGTATAATGGGATATAAGCTTCATGTAGACTCTTAAACCACACACAAGATTAGGTTGGAAATAATGAACCAAACACTTGATAAAAAATGATCCCTGCATTATTAATCCCTGCATTGCTAATCCCTGCATTGCTAATCCATGCATTATCACTCTTTCTACCAAACGACTGTGGATAAAAGTTGATAGCATTTATACGGGAAGTTATTTACCTTAGCAGTAAGTGTTCAAACTAATAACAAAAAAATAAATGTTCAGGTTACTACCTCCATATGTACATAATGAAAACAAACAGAACAGTGAACCTCAAACAAACAACTAATTACATCTTAAGCCTTCAAGACAAAATTACAACAATTTTGTGATAAACAACCAAGTCTGCACGAGGTTTAGGACCTTTCAGCGCATCTTTCTGTTAAATTAAAGGCAGCCAACGCTTGTAAACATATGATCAGATGCAGAAAATAGTTAGGACAGTAACAACAGTGTGCCAACATCCTAATCAGGTATTAGGATAATAATCACATGATTATACCTTTGGAAGTGAGGGCTGCTTGCATCTTGTAAACAAAACACAAAAACTGAGCATGAAATAGCTAAACAACCACTGCGACGTTAGAACATCCCAAGAGACAATACAAAAATGGCAGCTATCCGTACTTAAAACCTCACAACTTTATAGAGTTTAACTCAACTTATCGTAAGTCAGAAACATTTTTACGCAAACTTAATGTGAATGAACCAAAGAACTCGAAACTGTTTTTTTTTGTTTGCATTTTTATGACAATTTAAAAACAGAGCAGCCCTTCGGATTTAGCTTTAAAAGGTTATATTCCATACTTAAACGAACATGTGACAATTTCTAGGTATGTAGATGATGCCAGCTAGAGCTTAAGACTAAAATTTCATGTTTTTATAAAAAAAGAGAGTTGTAGGCTGAAAATTACCTTGTGAAAATGACTAAACAGAGATACAATAAAGCTATTATTGTGTTCTAAAAGAACACCACCAATATAAATGTAACAACAACTATAGACAGAGGGCAACCATGATTTTGGGACTGAAGTAAGTGTACATCTTCCATACTTAAAACATCAAACACTCATAAAGTTTATTTCAAACTAATCACATGTTGCAAACTCTAAAAAAACACATAATCTAATATGGAAATCATCAAACGACCAGAGATCGTATTCACTTCACATTTTCAAATCTATTAATCACTTAAGCATCCAATCCATAAACTGTACACACAACTAACAATTCATGGAATTGATCTTATTGTAACTAAGTCGGGATAGGATTTACCTTGTGTAGGGCAGCGATTGAGGTTGCCAAATGTAGAGTTCCAAGCTAACGACTCCGACTTACGGTATTCCGAAAAGATTAGAATTTTTTTTGATTAAAGCAGATGGAGATGAGAAAAAAGAGGGAGCAATGGAATGCTAAATGCTTTCTGATATCTTTTTTCTCCTCCCCTGAATGGGGAACCTAAGGGTCCCTTTTATAGCCGATTTTGAGGCTCAAATGGTTCACAAGAAGAGCTTTAAGATTCAAAAATTTGAATTCTTAATAATCCAAATTCACCTTTTCAGATTGATACGATGGGGATGGAGACGTTGGCGGCTAAAATTCAAGGGTATGAGCTTTGATCTGGTGGTATCGAGTTTTCTCTTCTTTTCCCATGCGAACAGTAAAGGAGGAGTTTTTCAGGGATTTGCAAATCCATGGGAAAGGGAAAAAGGTGACGTGGATGTGATTGAGACAGTGACATCACTGCCGAACTGTTGGTCCGAAGCAAAATCCGACGAGTTTCATCAGGTTCTCTAGTTTGTCGTTAATGAGCCAGCGAGACATAGGGTATGTTGATAAATAAATAAATTGGTTAAAATAATACTATTCTTTAAACATTTTTTCCACTTAATTAATTCAACAATCCTTTTTTTTTGTCTTGATTAATTTTCTAAAAACGTGCATATACATATATTACATATATTATACTTTGCGAAATACTCGTAGCAATAGCCCGCTACTAAATGAAAGGGAAACTTCAAATAATGGTGTAGCAAAAACTATTTGGATTTCAAAAGAAAAGTTAATATACTAACATTTTATTAGAACGAATGGTAGGAAAAAATATTTAAACTTATATAAATATATATCGCAACTTAAATATTTTTCATACGTGTTATTATAGATCCCACAACTATAACCAACAATGTAGAAAAAATTGTTTGGAGTTGTAAAGTAGAGATTTGTTATATTAATATTATAAAATTTTATTTAATAATTTGAGTATATATGTATTTTTAATTAGAGAAATAAATGTCTTCAAATCTATTACTGGTGCCAAATTTTTTTATACATATGTAAAAAAATATAAAAATAAAAAAAAAAAAAAATAGTCAGACTTAAAACCATAGAGAAATTAATCTTAGGAAAAAGAGAAAGCCAAAATTTGGTGTCAACAATACGTAGAGGAATTCTCGGGATGTGATCGAACTATAGGCAAATTTCGCTATCTGGGTAATGGAAACTACTAATAAATAGGTAAATATCAGTGGGTAGGCTAGACTATGAGTGAAATAGCTTTCTCTCGAACAACTATCCGGATTTCTGGAATTTGTTCACATCCGATTCGATGGCATCTGTCCGCTTTCTACCCTTTGCAAGTGTGCTACTGACTCGATGGACAAAGTCAAGGAACTGCTTTGCCTCGTCATTGACTTGGATCACTGCATTTATTATATTTGACTCTTCTATTTTATAATATAGGGGATTGGGGCAGGTTGAAGGGGAGGGGAAGTCAATTTAAACATAGTGCCACCATAACCCTAAGAAAACGAGATTGGGTTTGTGTGTGTAGACTATCCTTGGAAGTGTCTATTCTACCAAACCACGGGACGCAGCCGTAGATCGAGCCCTCCGAGTGAAACCCCAAAACCTCAAATCCCCTAATGCTTATCAAATAAGAGTCTATCTTGCTTAGCATACCTCACCCAAAGCTATTTGAAGTAAGGGATTCACCTGCCTGCGTTAGATAGAGCTTTGTATAGCCTAGCGCTTCGCGCTGCCATTCACGTACTATTCCTCCCCACTAAAAAGAGCAATTGAGAATCTTGAGAACCCAAACAAAAATGCAGAAGTGAGCGTACCCTAAGGCTCTCCTCTCTCCCCCTTTTTTAGCCAACACCATCAACCCCATTTTTCACTAGGCTTTTATGCGGGATTGCCTATTGATGCAAGGAATAAGGGCTACTGGTCTTTTTGGAAACTGCTGCTAAGATCCAAAGTTACATAGGGAGAAAGTAAGAAAGCTGTTTGATGCTTCTTGGGGCTTCTTTGGCGACCGTGAAGTCACCGGATGCTCAATAGCAACTTACTCAAAGACAAAGACTGCGGCTACTTTAGCCTCAGTATGTTCCTACAGTGAGGATAGGGGAATCCCTGGTGGTAAACTATCTATTCTTGATCCATCAGAAAGAAATCGATATGTACCCGATCGGCCCGACTTTTCCAAATGCCCCCCCACCGGCCCTTCTCCTTTACGGGTCTGGATTTTTCGTGTCATTTCAGTTGTTGTGGTAGGATATCTTCTTTGGGGTCTATCACCATAGCCTTTTTCTTTAGCTATTACACTAGCCTTCTAATCAGTTAAGGTTGAATTTGCTTTTGCTTTAGTTGTTGTCGTAGAGCGACCTTATGTTCTTTCAGTTGTGTAAGCTTTCCGCCTCTCTCTTAGCTTTGCATCTTTTCCATTCGGTCCAAGAACTAAGAGCGGTCGAAGTCCTGTCTCAGGGAATGGGCTTAAAGGCTAGTGGTCATATTAGTCGTCTAAGGGGAAATGCCTTTTCTGGGCCTATCCCCATTCGCCTATCGCTTTCTTTAGTTGATGTTTAACTTGCACCTAGGGGATTCAATCTTCCTTGAGGTTGCCCAGTGCATTGGACCGATGGATAAGAGAACTGAGCTGGCCTAAAAAGCGCTTGGGCGCTCTACGTACGATGTAGACACCATCAGATCTCCGGCCGGGGAGGGGCTTTCTAGCGTAACCCTTTCTCCCGGTGTATGTGAAAAAGAGTGACGAACTCATTTTTCTTTGGTCATAGGTTGGTCCAAAGAATGAGAGTCGGCTTCCAACATTAAGTCCGTTGTTCCTCAGTAGCTCAGTGGTAGAGCGGTCGACTGTTAACCGATTGGTCGTAGGTTCGAATCCTATTCAAGTGATTTCTCTCAAACATCAACAATCATAGCAATTAAGAGTAGCCCACACCTTAATTCATCCACTCTCTCGAGTTAGATGGGTAGGATTGGGTTTATGATTCACTCTTTCGAGCTAAACCAATATCAACCCAGTACCTACAAACCATTAATCAAAAGCCTTGGTTCCAAAACCTCTCTCTCGAGCAAGCTAAGAACACAAAATTAGAACTGCATTTGCAACTACAATTCATAAATTAAACTTCAGCTAATGATTAAACCCACTTCAATATAACATTTAAACTAGTAATTAACAATACTCATAAGCTAATTCAACCCATAATCACATGATCACACCCCAAGAATTGAGATTTTAGCCAAACATCATAAAAAGGTAAAAACGATTACCAACTCGATTAGCCATCAACTGAGTAATAGTCTCCAAGCCTTTACAATGTTCCAAATTGAAGAAAATTAGTAACCCACTTGCAAAATCTCTGAATTGAGTCTCAAAAAGCCTTCAAGTCTATCAGGAAACTCTCAAACTCTAAAGAAAAACTATTCTAAATGGTAGCAAGCTCTGAATTTATAGTTCAAAATTCAATTCATAGTTGCCAAAAATTAGGCACCA
This sequence comes from Solanum microdontum, assembly GCA_036250385.1. Taxonomy (NCBI): domain Eukaryota; kingdom Viridiplantae; phylum Streptophyta; class Magnoliopsida; order Solanales; family Solanaceae; genus Solanum; species Solanum microdontum. The sequence continues at coordinate 39,360 of JAJONQ010000633.1, forward strand.
AAGGCCATTAGGCGAGCTAAGTCGGGTTCGCCGAACCACCCTTTGCTATCTTCTATCACCGTTATGCTTTGGTTCTCAACATCCTCAAGTCCTGTAACTTTGGACAATTCATCTTGTCATCGCGAAACTAATCGGCTATTCGCCGAATGCCCATTCCTGTCGCCGACTTGGTTTCTTCCCTCAGGGCTGGCACACTGGAACTTTAGGCGGACTGAAGAGCCACTCAGCGAGTCACCAAGTGGTCTTGGCGATCACCAGGCTTGACTTTCTCCACTTCTTCAACTTGTTTTGTTCCTTTCACCTTTTAGTGTCCTTGCTTTTCTCCTTAATCCACATACCTGAAAATCAAGGCTTTAACATCAAATTATAGCATAAATTAGGCATTTGAGGACACTAAAACTATCAAAACAAAGTCCTAAATGAGTCCAAATCTCGGACTCATCAACACCCCAACTTAAACTTTTGCTTGTCCTCAAGTAAAACTCAAGATTAGTAGTTCAATATGGATGTCTACAAATAGTGTTGCATAAGACTCAACATAAATGCACACAATAAGGTTCAAATTACTCATACAATGATCATTGTGCACTCAAAGATTCAAATTGTGACTCACCATTATCAAAGATGCTCAAGTTCACAATACTTGCTTCAGATGCAAGTTCAAGCTCAACAAAGATACTCAAATGTCCTCACCGCAAAGATGATTCCATATTCACACAAAATTTCTCAACAATTTAAAGTCCCGGAATCACATACAACTCTCACACTCACAAATATGAACACATGCATGACTTCACCCTTAGGTTTTCCCTTATTTTCCAATCAACATTCGTTTCAGCTCACTCAAGATCACAAAGGTCTTTTCAAGGCTTGTAACAGGGCTGAGTGTAAAGGTATGATCATTTAGGCTTAGTGACTTCTACCTTCATGAAATATGGTCTGAACATCACTTTCCTCCTTTTCTTTAACATTTCAAACATGCTCATAATCCATACCATATTTCAACTTCATATGAACTACCGGATACCCCATTTATTTTGCAATCTACACTACTTTGTTTCACAACTTTTTTGGTCCTTTTCTTTTCTTTCATCTTTTTCATTTCCTTTTCTCTTTTTTTTACATGGAGGGGTTCCATCTTTTTCAAAGCCATCACACAAGGGGGATTTCTCACACTTCTTGACTTTCCTTCTCTTTTCACCACACCCCCTAACTTAGACTTTTGGCCTAAGTTGGCTATTCAAGCAAACCATACTTCATGAAAGTTATGGGTGAATGGTCAAAGAGAGGTCACAATTGCTCAAGTTTCTTCCAAGAAAAAAGGTAAGGCTTAAAAGGTGCCAAGCAAGGTTCACACATCTCACAAGTTTGGCCACAAAAGAGGTACATTGTCAAGTTGGTTCACTCTTCAAAATTCTTGCCTAAGATCATTTCAAGTGCTTGCATCACTCAATCAACCGGACCACCAGGGAAATTTCTAAGTGTCATCACACACAATGTTCAAAGTAATCTCATCACACAAGGCATTGGTACCAATATCAAACAAGACTCCACACTTTCTAGCTAGCGTGCAATGTTCATCACAAGAGACTCATTCGACAATCGGCTAGTCACAACGAGATGCTAAAAGTTCACAAATTGTCTATGCAACTTCGTTTGCCTCATCGTAGCCGCACATTCATTTTGTTCAATTAAGAGCACTATTCGAGTCATCGGTATTGATCACAACCGACACTCAAATTCACATAAGAACAACCACAATCACACACAAAAGAGGCGGTAAAATTTTAAAATTAGGTTCAAAACTATTTTCATTCAAAACAATGGGCCACAAGATAAAGCATTCACAACACAATTCAACAACCATGATATATATATATCAATAAACCAAATAAGCCCAATATTTACAAAACAATCAAGAGGTAGGTATGGAAATACCTCACCCCACCCAACAAAAATAAGCAGTTGTCCTCAAATGCAACTAAAAATAGAATAGTCAATAAAACAACATAGAGGGAGGTAAAAAGTCATCCTGCCATTCTAAGCCTGGGGTGAAGTCAGCATCTCAGTCACTCCATCTGTCGGGGTATCAGTGACCGGTATCACACTCTCAGGTTGGGCATCAGTGCTCGGTGCCTCATCAACCTTGGCTCCACTGGAGCCTGCCATAGAAGTATCTCTCAAGGAGGCCTGAAGAGTTGAATCTACCATAGCCTCCTCCAAGTCAGTCAGGCCCTCAAAAATAGTCTCCTCCTAAACACCAAGCTGCTCCTCATCAGTCTCAGCCTCGGACTCTGCAACCGTATCATCAGCTCTAACCATTCTCCGGCGGTAGCCGGAGGCACATCAAAATGAGTTGGAATCTCTGTGCTCATGTCATTAGGGATCTCCACATTCCCAAAAATCAGAGACATAGTAGTAGACTTTAGCTGGTCCACATCTTTCCTCAACTCCGCAATCACATCCTTTAAGGCCATCACCTCATTAGTAGATCCTTGGCCTCTCTCACACACCTCTATCCTTGCTGTGAGGGCATCAATAGAATCTCTGAGAGGTGTCAATGTAGTAGTGAGAGCTCTCTCGATCATCCCAGGAACCGTGGCCTCTAGCCAGGAAGCACGCACATTGACAGAATGGTTTAGGTGCCCCATCTTTAACAGCATGGCCTGTGGCCTGGAAGCAGTAGTACCAATAACAGATCTATGGGGTCGGGGAGTAGAAGAAGTACTCGGAGTCTCAGAGGGAGCATATGTATAAGTACCTGAAGTCCCAGAGTCCGGAGTAGGCATAGCTGCCTTTGCAGGTAATGTATCGATATCAACCTCCGGGATGTGTCCACTAGAGCTACTCTTCTCCTATCAGCCTCATCCCGTGCGTACTCGACCTCTATGCGTCGAATGTATGTAGAAGATGTGGGTGTAACCTTGACATCCCTCTTCTCATCTCGTGGTACTCTGGCTCGACGACATAGCTCTGTGATCAACACCGGAAAAGGGAGGTAAAAAGTCATCCTGCCATTCTAAGCCTGGGGTGAAGTCAGCATCTCAGTCACTCCATCTGTCGGGGTATCAGTGACCGGTATCACACTCTCAGGTTGGGCATCAGTGCCCGGTGCCTCATCAACCTTGGCTCCACTGGAGCCTGCCATAGAAGTATCTCTCAAGGAGGCCTGAACAGTTGAATCTACCATAGCCTCCTCCAAGTCAGTCAGGCCCTCAAAAATAGTGTCCTCCTAAACACCAAGCTGCTCCTCATCAGTCTCAGCCTCGGACTCTGCAGCCGTATCATCAGCTCTAACCTTTCTCCGGTGCTAGCCGGAGGCACATCAAAATGAGCTGGAATCTCTGTGCTCATGTCATTAGGGATCTCCACAGTCCCAAAAATCAGAGACATAGCAGTAGACTTTAGCTGGTCCACATCTTTCCTCAACTCCGCAATCGCATCCTTTAAGGCCATCACCTCATTAGTAGATCCCTGGCCTCTCTCACACACCTCTATCCTTGCTGTGAGGGCATCAATAGAATCTCTGAGAGTTGTCAATGCAGTAGTGAGAGCTCTCTCGATCATCCCAGGAACCGTGGCCTCTAGCCAGGAAGCACGCACATTGACAGAATGGTTTAGGTGCCCCATCTTTAGCAGCATGGCCTGAGTCCTGGAAGCAGTAGTACCAATAACAGATCTATGGGGCCGGGGAGTAGAAGAAGTACTCGGAGTCTCAGAGGGAGCATATGTATAAGTACCTGAAGTCCCAGAGTCCGGAGTAGGCATAGCTGCCTTTGCAGGTAATGTATCGATATCAACCTCCGGGATGTGTCCACTAGAGCTACTCTTCTCCTATCAGCCTCATCCCGTGCGTACTCGACCTCTATACGTCGAATGTATGTAGAAGATGTGGGTGTAACCTTGACATCCCTCTTCTCATCTCGTGGTACTCTGGCTCGACGACATAGCTCTGTGATCAACACCGGAAAAGGGAGGTAAAAGGTCATCCTGCCAGTCTAAGCCTAGGGTGAAGTCAGCATCTCAGTCACTCCATCTGTCGGGGTATCAGTGACCGGTATCACACTCTCAGGTTGGGCATCAGTGCCCGGTGCCTCATAAACCTTGGCTCCACTGGAGCCTGCCATAGAAGTATCTCTCAATGAGGCCTGAACAGTTGAATCTACCATAGCCTCCTTCAAGTCAGTCAGGCCCTAAAAAATAGTCTCCTCCTAAACACCAAGCTGCTCCTCATCAGTCTCAGCCTCGGACTCTGCAGCCGTATCATCAGCTCTAACCTTTCTCCGGTGGTAGCCGGAGGCACATCAAAATGAGCTGGAATCTCTGTGCTTATGTCATTAGGGATCTCCACAGTCCCAAAAATCAGAGACATAGCAGTAGACTTTAGCTGGTCCACATCTTTCCTCAACTCCGCAATCGCATCCTTTAAGGCCATCACCTCATTAGTAGATCCCTGGCCTCTCTCACACACCTCTATCCTTGCTGTGAGGGCATCAATAGAATCTCTGAGAG
>JAJONQ010000634.1:0-43908 GCA_036250385.1 Solanum microdontum
ATTCATATTTATTTATTTGATTCATATTTATCCATTAATAACACTTTTACTAAGTGTCTTTATAGGTACCCAATGTTGCTTTCCAAGGAAGCTATTCGAAGTTCGAATAATATTTTTGGAGTCATTATTGTGTATATCTTTGGCGTTAGACAAAATTAGGTTGTTTCTTATATTATGGATTAATTTTTTCTGTGTATATTTCATGTTTATTATATACTCATACAATATTTTTATCTCCTCCTCAATTTGAAAAAAATGAATTTAGTCGGGATCAACAATTGTGGATTTTGAAGGGTGCTTAATACCTTTTCTATGTAATCACTTGAACCCTTACTTAGAGTCTATTGGTTTTGTAGATTTTTTTTGAATAGAAAAGGGTCAAATATACCACTATACTATTGGAAATAGTTTAAAGATACCCTTCGTTATACTTTGGATCCAAATATAGCCTTCCTATTATATTTTAAGTCCAAATATACCCTTTTATTATACTTTGCCACAAATATACCCTTAATTTTAACAGAAAGACACGTGTTAAGCTTAGAATTAAATGAACCATCCCAATTTTAAATATCAAATTTGTTAACCCACCCTTCTAACCACCCGACCCAATCAAACTTAATGTTTCTTCTTCTCTACATTGAACATCCTTTACCACCCTAGCAAAGCTGTGGAAATTTTAACGGTGGCTCTCATACTGCTGGTGTTTAATTCGGTTAGGCATTTCAGCTTTCTTTGCTTACACCTAATGTTCAATTCTTTGGAATTCCACATTGATTTTCCTCTTTTATTAGGATATCATTCAACCAGTTATTGGTTATAACAATGACAATTTCTCATTCCGTTTTAGACATCGTCGAACTTTCATTGCCGCTAGCGCTACATTTCACTATAGCTGATTTCCTCATTGGATTTGTCGCGACCTTGGACAGGCCTCTGGTTATCCCTTCAAGAAAGTATCTAAGCCTCGTACCATTGCTATTTTCATTGTTAGGTTTTGGATCCTTGATGTTGCTAACAAAATGCTACAAGTCGTGATTGGGTTGAGTTTCAAATCATGCTTATATGTCAAAAAATTCTTGATTGTGCTAGCAGAAGGGAAAGCATGTGTTTCTGGTCATGATGATGAATCAAATTGGTATATTTGTTATCATGACGACTATAGTTTTTTGTGTATTCGATTGGAATTTGAGGAAGGAGATGGAGGGAGAATCTCCGCAATTACTATTTTTTTTGGACACAAAAGTGAAGAAGAAGAAAAAAATGGGTCAGGTCAGTTCGGTTAGATGGGTGAGTTCCTATCAAAATTGAATATTTAAAATTGGCGATGAGTCAATTAATTCTAAGCTTGATATGTGTCTTTCCATTAAAATTAGGGTATATTTGTGCCAAAATACAATGAGAGGGTATATTTAGACTTAAAGTATAACGGGAGGGGTACATTTATTCCCAAAGTATAACGAAACGTATATTTGAACTATTTCTAATAATTCAGGGTATATTTGACCCTTTTCCTTTTTTAAATTAATTAGTTTCCTAATTATCCTAAAATTAGGTGGCGACTCCCTTAAAATTCTTTTTTCTTTTAATGCTCTTTCAAAATTGAATCAATTGATTATTTTTTGAGTCACGATGACGTTGTGCCTTTTTTGAATAAAATAGGGATGTCAACAAAATGCAACAGAGATACACTGCGATGACAAAACATCAATCTCTACGACAAAGAATCTACATTTTCATAGTAGAACTAAGCACATTAATGTTCGCTTCCATTTCAATCACGATTTGGTTGCAAATGAGGAGATTGTATTGAAACATTGCAGCAATTATAAGCAATTAGCTGATATATTGACGAAGTCTTTGACAACAAACAAGTTAATCTATTTGAGGACGTTTGCTTGGTGTTTGTAACTTTGAGCAAAGGGGAATATGAATAGCAATTCTAGGGTAAAACTTACCCGCACTGGGTGTACACACCAATCCAATACATGCATGCCAGGTATTTAAATTTATAGTTCATTTTACTTAACCTTAATTAATTAACATGTATTTTACTTTATTAAATCACATAATAATGAAAATTGCATTAGTTTGGTGTATACACCCGGTGTGGGTAAGTTTTTTCCGCAATTCTATGTATGACCTGGTCAATTAAGTTGGTTAGTAGTGTCCTATATTCTCGGGATAGCTATTAGTAAACCATGGTTTAGTACATTCTAGTTTGTTGTTATTAATTAGTTGTTGCTTAGTTAATGGAAGTAGTGGTAATCTAGTGACTTAGTAGTTTGTTTATTTTCAAGTCTCTAAAAAGTTGTACTCTCCTTTGATTTAAGATACAGAAAAACTAAGACTTTAGCATACAATACTCTTAACTTTGAGCCTCTATTTTTCTCCAAGATTTTTGTGTATTTTCTCCAACACTCCTACGGGGGATTTAGTGTGGTTGCCTCTCATGGTAATTATTACTAAAAAAGTGAATATCGACCTCAAATGGAGGTCGGTATTGTTAAAAACAATAAAATAAAAAAAACTTTAGAAAATTGACTACAACGAGTCGGTTCTTATGCAAAATAAAGCAAGAAAACCAAATACCGACCTTTGGAGGTCGGAATTTTTCCCGAAAAAAATGAATTACAATAAAAACTGACCGCATTGTTTCTCAATTAAATATCAAAAATAAAATTGAGAAATATTTTGAATTAATTTTATTTAAATCCTCTTTCGGAGGACGATTTCGTGTAAAATAATAAAAAAAATTATAATACCGACTTCCAGAAGTCGGTAAAATTAAATAGTATGTAATTAAATTAATTTTCATTAAAATATTTATATAGTGACTTCCATAAAATTAATAAATTAATATTTTTAATTAACTTTAAATAAATCATCCTCCGGATAACATTTTTATATAAGTTAAAAAATAAATTAATATAAAATACTGACTTCCCAATGACAATACTATTTAATTAACATGATTACTTTTTATTTATCTAAAAAATTAATGTGATACCGACCTCATGAGGTCGGTATTTTATATTTAATCTAATTACTTTTAATAAAAGAGACAATGGGGGGTCGGTTTGTTTAAAATATTCCTATTAATCATAATTTTGCTATTGTGCATAATACTAAATTTTCATTTTACGCCCACAATTAATTATTTCAAAGAGTGTAACAATTTTGTATACTTTTATAAATAAACAGTTAGATTTCATGGACTAAACAAAAAAAAACATTAATAATTCATATTTATAGTATGAAACTACGTTGATATAAATTAAGATATAATTATACTTATATTTCTAGAGTTATGTACAAATTCTATCAGTCCGTCGTCAAATCATGAACTTAATATCTCTTGTAATGATGTAGAGGTGAAGAGCTAACATATAATCCATTCGAGTTTGGAATGCAAGATAAAACTCGTAGAAATGTCATGATAAAAATTAATTAAATTTTATATTTATAATTAATTATTTAATTATTTGTACGTAAAACCTTGAATGTCGCATCTCGTTTTATGAAATAGACAACAGAACATTGTAAATTACTGTACAAAGCAGGTTCTATCAAGATTATACGTTCGATCTTGAATGAATGTCAAGTGTAGTGATCATATCGTAGGCAATGCCATGTAAAGGATAATTCATCAGAGTATGAAATACGTTGATTATATACTCCTCTAGTAGTTTAACAAATCAAGTCTAATATATTAGTGGTTAAGATATGAAATACATTATCAATTGAAAAAATACTGATGTTTAATTCAAGGAGATTTATATGTTAAATTTGATATTTATAAACTTCCGTTGATCGATAAATTATATTTATATAATTGGAAAGTATATATATATATATATAAATATATGTATGTGTGTGTGGGTGGGTGGGTGTGTGTGCGCGCGCATGTGTGCGTTCGTGCGTGTGTGTGTGCGCGCGTGTGTGCGTGAGTGAGCGTGTGTGTGCACGTGTGCGTGTGTGTGCACGCGTGCGTGTGCATGCATGTGTGCGGGTGCGTGTGCGTGTGTGTGTTTAATTTTATTTAATAAAATCGACCTCAAGAGGTCTGTTTATATTAAAATAAATTAATAAATACCGAACTCAAGTAGACGGTATATTTAAATTGGTATTTTTTAAAAATATTATTGACTTCACGATGCTGGTATTTATTAAATATTTTTAAATATAGATAATTATTTTAAAAGATACTGACATCTCGTAGTCAGTTAATTAATACTTCTTTTAAAAAAGAATAATAATTATTTCCCTTTTCTCACAAAATCGTAAGTCACATCTCTCACTCGTTAACCTCTCTCACCTCTCCCACCTATCTGCAATCGTCGCCAGCCACGCCACCATCTTCACGCCTCAACAGCAGCAGGAGGTCACAGAGCTGCACCAACAGATGGCGGCAGCAACTACAGACGGGGCAACAATAACAAATGCAGACGACGCAACAATAGCAGGACTAAGCGCTACACCAGCAGATGTCGGCAACAACACACAGACGACGGCAAAATTTGCAGACGGCAGCAATAGCAAACTTAGGTAAGTTTTAAATTTTTTAGTGCTTATTTGAAAAGAAATAGGGCAATTCAATTGTTTTTATTTTTGCTATTTGAAAAGAAACAAGGAATATGATAATTATGAACATATTTACTATATAATATATTGTTCATGCTTATCAATAAAATAAAATAGGAATGTGTTCATTATGAACATGGAAAAAAATTACACCAATATACATTGTTAAAATAATTTTATATATGTATAGTAGATTATGAATAGGGGCAAAAAATTACACCATTATACATGGTTAAAATAAATTTTATATATGTATAGTAGATATTAAACCCCTTTAACCTCTTTATGTGTTTTATATTTTATATTTCGAACCTCTTTTTTTAACACAAACAAAAAGAAGTTGGATGTATGAAGAAAACTGAAGAGAATTACTAAATAATATGGTAAAAATGAAGCATTTAATTTGAAAGAGGTTGGATTTGGGGTGTAAAAGAATTAAATTTGTGGACTTACAAAAAAATTCTGAGACACTTTTGAAATGTTATAATGACTGAAATCTCTCTATAATGACCACTGAAATTTTTTTAAATTGTTTTTTTTCGTGCTAGGCAACTGAGGAAGCTCAACATCTAAGTAAGTAGGAGATAAGGTTTCGTGTTTCTAAATTTCTAAAGTTAAAGTACAATTGTTTTCTATGATGTGTTTATGTCCATCTAGTATTGATACTTAGCTTTAATTTTGTGATAATTTGTTTGTGTCCATCGAGGGTTGACACATAACTTTAAATTAGGTGACAATGTGTTTGTTTAGCATAAGTACCAACACTAGTTGATCCTATTGATGACAAAATTGATTTTCTTGCAAGATCGATTTTTGTCCATCTAGTATTGACACTTAGCTTTAAATTTAGAAATATATTTGTTAAGCATAAGTACCAACACTAGTTGATCCTATTGATGACAAAAATGATTTTCTTGCAAGATGGATTTGTGTACATCTAGTGTTGATACTAAGCTTTAATTTAGAAATAATGTGTTTGTTAAGCATAAGTATCAGCACTAGCTGATCCTATTGATGACAAAATTGATTTTCTTGCAAGATCGATTTGTGTCCATCTAGTGTTGACACTTAACTTTAAATTTATATATATATTTATTAAGCATAAGTACCAACACTAGTTGATCCTATTAATGAAAATATTGATTTTCTTGCAAGATTGATTAGTGTCCATCTAGTGTTGGTACTAAGCTTTAATTTAGCAATAATGTGTTTGTTAAGCATAAGTATCAACACTAGTTGATCCTATTGATGACAAATTTGATTTTCTTGCAAGATTGATTTGTGTCCATTTAGTGTTGATAATAAGCTTTAATTTTGGAATAATGTGTTTGTTAAGCGTAAGTATCAACACTCGTTGATCCTATTGATGACAAAATTGATTTTCTTGCAAGATCGATTTGTGTCCATCTAGTGTTGATATTAAGCTTTAATTTAGGAATAATGTATTTGTTAAGCATAAGTACCAACACTAGTTGATCCTATTGATGAGAAAATTGACTTTCTTTCAAGATCAATTTTTGTCCATCTAGTGTTGACACTTGGCTTTAAATTTAGGAATCAATTCAAAACTAGTCAAAATTAATGTTGTTTAGTTGTTTAAATATGTTCAAATAAATAATGTGGTTTACTTGGTGGATTAAGTTGTTGGAATTAAGTCAAAACTAGTTAGAGTTAAAAAGTTGTTAAGTTGTTTAAATAAGTTCAAATAAATAATGTGGTTTAGTTGATGGATTTAGTTGTTGGGATTAAGTCAAAACTAGTTAGAGTTAAAAAGTTGTTTAGTTGTTTAAATATGTTCAAATAAATAATGTGGTTTAGTTGATGGATTTAGTTGTTGAATTAAGTCAAAACTAGTTAGAGTTAAAAAGTTGTTCAAATAAGTAATGTGGTTTAATTGGTGGATTTAGTTGTTAGAATTAAGTCAAAACTAGTTATGCAACCTCTTCCGAAAAACTGATTATAAACTCGTGTGCTTCTTCACCTGCAACACCTATGAACCTAGGAGGACCCAAATTTATGGACTGTCCCAACATCTTGTGCTCCTAAGAAGACATAAGTGGCCTCACCACTTTAGGTAGATCACTTGTCAAAACTAGTAGAATCACTAAATGAGAAGTCGCGGTAATAGGTTGTGCTGCTATAATCTGAATACCCCATGCCCCTTTTTGGGATGTAGTTTGAGCCTTCTCCTAAACCTGACGTCCAGATGAAGTACAATGCAAAGTCCCTGCCGGGACATACTCTCCATGAAGTTGAGGATCCTTTCAGAAGTATCTTATAGCACTGGTGCGGTCATGAATCAAGGTGGAGGCTAGGATGTCCCCACATGAATCAAAGTATCTCGGGCTTTTTGTGACGGTGCCTGCTCCTGTTCCCTAGTTTGTCCTATTGCCCATTCTCTAACTCAACCTCTACCCCTAGCTGGGGTTCCATATGGAGGTGTAGGAGGCTCTCGCCCACATATAGACGATTTTTTCCTATCTATTTGCCGACGACTGAAACAAATAAAGTTTAGACATTTCCATAATTAAAGAAAGCACGATAAGAAACAAGAAACAGTGAAGTATTCCTATGAATGCACATAGACTCTCGAAGATTGGATACGAACGTCATCATACTGATTCATGATACTCTACTAAGCACTTTCTCGTATACTAGTAAGACCGGTGAACCTAAATCTCTGATACCACACTGTCACGATCCGAAATCGGCCTATAATGATGGCTACTATAACCCCCGAGTAAGCAAGCCCAAAATCTAATAAAAAATTTGTGGAAAATAACAATTTAAAAAAATAATGACTATAACTAAGTAGAAACCTAAATAAGATATAGAAATTGGCAATAGTATATATTTGTAAGTACGATACAAAATATAAAAAAGAGGCCCAAAAGTGACCAAGAAGACAAACTAACACAAGACCAAATCACCGGACCTACTGTGACTAATACAAGAGCTACTAAGTACGGTAAGGCGATATATACAAGAGAACTAACTAATAAAAGTACAAAATACAAGTCAGTACAAAAGTGGTAAAGCAACAAGTCTTTGAACTCCAGGAGCTCACCACGATCCAAGTTTGTGACAGCCAAGGTAGATCCAACGGACACTAAGGGTTCCTCATACTGGGAGCTGCAACAGAAATAGATGCAGAAGTGTAGTATGACTACAGAAATAGTGGGTACTCTGTATGTATTATAGGCAACCGAGGTCTGAAAGATCATATATATAGATAAGCAGTATAACATTTCTAGCAAGATTTGAATTCTAAAAGATTAAGGTAAAAAATAATTGAATCAAGGAAATAAATCAAACATCGAGTTTAGGAAGTGAGAAGGAAAAAAATTTAATTTGAATCACTTGAAATGGGCAAGAAATGAAAAAAATCGCCAAGACCCAAGCACTCTCTCAACATTAGGTTCTTTTAAAAATTAAGGAGAAAGACAAGGACTAAATACCTAGTAATAACCGCAAAAGTGGTCAAGCTAAAGCCATCAGCTAGCCGCAAAAGCGGCCTAGATCCAAGAGGTGCTTGCAGCAAAAGCGGTCAGCCAGTCGTTTAAGTGGGCCTCACTCCCTTTGGCCCATCTCGCTAAAGCGGGACCCAGACCGCTTAAGCAGCTAATGCTTAAGAGTTTAAGGGCCACTAAATCCATCGTGCCATAAGTGCTACATTAGGAGTTGGAGCATAATGCTTAAAACATTGAATGGACCCTCAGAAATCATTTGGGGTCCAAATAATGTAAACCAAGAGTGCTACCCACTCCGTAACGACATTCCAAACTCAATAGAATTGATGAAACAACAAACAGATGTCATCTTGTTGGAATGTTGACTTAAGTCAGCACTTTCAAGGCAAACAACCAAAAAATGACAAATCCACAAAATCATTTTGACACCTCGGAACCTGAACCAAAGGTCAGTCTAGACCGAACTTGGAATTTTAGAATCTACCGTGCTGATGGATTTCTCATCCAAGCACTTCTACCAAGAATGTTGACTAAATAAAACTTTGACCAAAACTTTAAAGTTAAAATGCTAGGCAACACAAACTCAAAATCAAGGTCTCGAAACCCAAACAAACCATCCAACTAGAGAAAAAAATCGAGCTGATGGAACTAATGGAATCATCATCCGATATCAGGATCTCTGGATGTTGACTAAAGTCAATACATTCATTTCATAAGCCTCCAAAAGGGTAAAACCCACATCAAACTCTCCCAACCACCTTGAAAAATGTGCCAGCCATCCAAGCACCACACAAAAAGGTATAAGAAATCTACGGAAAGCGACAAAACAATAAAAGCATGCAAAAATACATAAATGACCTCAAGGGTCATTACAACGATTACATATCTATTAATTGAAATCATTAATGATTATCTAACATAAATATAAGAAATGTAATATCATTAAGAATAATGAATGAGTCAATCTATTTTTAATGTGGCCAAGCCCGGACACACTATAAATATAGGTGAATATACATTGTTTTTACATAAAAATGAACATCACAATATTGTTTTCATCAATAGAAGAAGATATTTTTTTGTCAATGAGGTGCCATGAATTTTTAGTTTGGTTTTGAGAAAAATCTATTATTACTAACAGGTACAGTTGATGGTCGGGTTACTATTTCATTTTTTCAATCGTATCAAAGCCTGGATTTTTCTATTTATTTTCTAGTTTGTTATTATAACTTTTAGGTTTAGCTTTTTTCTTTTACTCATATAAGATCTTCATCTTTAAATATAAGATATCTGAAAATATCATTTTCATTTATCCAAAATTTTAAAAGACAAAATATTTTATTAATGGTTATTAAAGAGAGAGTTTGAAAGGGAAGCGAAGACCATGTTCATAGCTTAGGTGAAAAGAAGTTACCCAATTTGATGGGTTTTCTAGGTTGAATTGTAGGAATAAATAAAATGTTGAATGTTTTGACTTTGATGGAAATTTTGCATAGTTTGATATATTTAACTATGTTCCCAATCTAGCTGAAAAAAAATAATTTCATGCAAACAACTATGTTTTAACACCTATTATATAGTTATGAATAAATATTATAATTGTTTCTTTTTTCTCATTTTAGAAATGGTTGGAAGGGGACGGGGACATACTCGAAGTAGTACAATTGTGAGTGGTACTAACAATCAAGCAAGAAGACAACGTAGAAGAGTTCCTCGTGGAAAGACAATAACTAGTAACGATTCCGATGATGATTCTGAAATCATTAGAAATGATGTTCCAAGATCTATCCAAAATACCTTAAGGGATCAAAGAGCTTGGATGAGGGAAGGGAGAAGAAAATATGAGGAATTTAAATATATCAAAATGGACCCGTCTTCTTCCATACCAGAATATATTCATCTATTTAATATGAAACGAGAAGAATTGACTTCCCATTTTATATGGGTCTTGGATCTAGAAGCTTTATTTATATTTATTTTTTCTCTCCCAGATCATTGGATCACACTAATGATTAGCATTTATACTCTTCTTGGTACAAATAAGGATTTTTTGACATATATGTATGCACTTAAAATCAAGTGGAAGCAAAAAAAAAATATAGAAGCTAAAATAAAGAAATATTGGCTTCTAAGGACCTGTCCTAGGCCTCATTTTTATCAATCTTCTCGTATATACAATCTAGCTAAGACTTTGGCTGATAGTGTTATAAATCCTCATCACCTACGTAATGAGAAAGATGATATGTAATATAGACAAGTGATCATATGACTTGTGATATTTTGAATATATTTTATGAAACTGTGTTCTTTATCTTTGTGTTTAATTTTTGTGATATTTAAATATAATTAATAGTATGGATTAAGACTTAATTAAAAACCTTTAATATAACACATACTAAGAAATAACTTGAATTTTTGAATAGTCAATTAGTCTGCAAATGATGATAGAAAACATTAAGACCCTCAATTCTACATTAAAAGTATAGTCATTATGAAAATTGATTTTCCTGAGTGTGTATCTCACATGTTTTTATGAACTGAAACTCGAGTCATGATGACACCTACTATATCTAACTAGTAGGTTAGCCAATTTGTTGCCCAGAACATTTAGTAACAGGAATACAGGGTAGATACAACAAATAATTGGAAATAAAATATAAAGCATTAAACGAAACTGTGTAAGATAAGAACATAAACACTATGCATACATATCAAAAGAGATCCCCCCCCAAACCCTGGTAGTCGCATGTACAGATCTACTACAAAAGAGCACAAGTCCCAAAAGTGCACAAAAAATATACAAGCAATAAACCAGCAAAAACTAAACAAAAGGAGTTAGGAACGATCCATAACGCATAAGATCACCCTCGCTCTAAAAGTCCCTATTGTGAGCTCGATATCAATGCGGGCAATTGGTACTCAGACCAACATCATGAAAGCAGATGCAAAGTACTACAATATGAGTACCAAAACAACAGGTACTCAATAGGAGTTATAGGCCAACTATGCTTCGAAAGTAAAAGCAATAACGAAAAGTGGAAAAGGAAGTAACTAAAAGCCATGGAATAAAATAGTAACAAAAATCCTAACTAAGAAGAAAATGATCTATTGAAAGAACGAACAATGAAGTAAATAACTATCTAAAACCTAACTAGACTCCATAAACCAAAAGGTAAACTCTCATTCAATTAAACGTAAAATAACCCAAACAAAACCCTATAAGCCAAGTGGATAGACAAAAGATCTATGGAACTACTAGAAGAACTTGACAACACATCTAGAACTGTCACAACCTTCTACGGACTTTAACAGCGGTAAAGGCAGCCCAAGAACTCTAAATAGAACCACTAGTCAGCACTCGAACATAACTAATAAGGGTGTGTATGAACTAGAAATAAGGGTAAAAGATGAGTCAGGGTTTGTTACGTCCAAACTTACACTCCAAATAAGGAGTGTAAACGGTCGTTGTCAATTTACATAACTCAACTAGAGTTGAGGTCGATCCCACAGAGAATTTCTTTACAGATAAAGTTTCACTATAGCATTTACTCAATTGTCGTTACTATTTCCTAAACAATTAACAAGGAAAGTAAAATTGGGTTTAATTGAAAAGTATTCTATCAACAAGTACTTCCAGTCAAACTTAGTTACACGATTCACAAAAGATCTCGTTGTAAGTTGATTCAATTAATTTAAAGAAACCAGGTTTTGTGTTCACTATGACATCGATTATAACGCTCTTCCGTAAACTGAGTGTCAAGTAAATCAATGTTTACAGACTCTTTGCGATTTAAATAAATCTAACACTTCTTAGCCTAATTAGATAATACCCACT
The DNA here is from genome assembly GCA_036250385.1 of Solanum microdontum. Classification (NCBI taxonomy): domain Eukaryota; kingdom Viridiplantae; phylum Streptophyta; class Magnoliopsida; order Solanales; family Solanaceae; genus Solanum; species Solanum microdontum. The sequence goes on from JAJONQ010000634.1 coordinate 11,890, forward strand.
CTAATTCTCTCGAACTTAAAGTGTTATCGATATTGGACTTCGCTTAATTTAATATGGTGTTAAAGATCCCTTCTCTCGAAATCCGACTTTAACTACAATTCGTAAACTTAGTTTAGCTTTTTCCCAACTGATGTTTTTCTCTCGAACAAACACCGGATACAAGCCTGTCTAAAGCGTGCACTCAATAGCCTAAAATGATAATGAAAGCTGTAAACTACAAGTTGTAAACAAAGATTGCCTTTCTACTCATTTTATGGAATCGCAACTAGAATAGCATCATAGATCACACACACCCAGTCATGACATTTAGCCACTTATGTTCTTATGCAAAGAATCACTAATAGATAATGAAAACATATTAAGAATTACTTACAAAAATAATTGGTAAATCAACAACCACATGATAATCTCAAGATCGAAATGAATAATGTTCCACCGATGACAATAATCTAAATCCAAAATCTAAAACTCAAGTTTTTCTTCTATTCCTCGTTGTGTAACGTCAGATAATCAATAATGATTCAAAAAATGACCTAAAGTAATTCAAAATAGAATGTTTAAAATGAGTCCTAATCAAGTTAGGACTGAGTTGTAGGGCCTTGTCATGGCCACTACCACAATCCGTCAAGGGATTCACGGACCGTGAAGCTCTTCGTGGTCTTGCCTTGGATCTTCCCCAGAGTGGGTCTTCAAACTTGGTCACTGGAAAATGTACCATAAGAGACACCACAGTCTGTAGTGAGTACCACTGCCCGTGAAGTCACCCGTGGTCTTCACTTTGTTTTCAAACTTTCTTTCAACTCTTTCTTGCTTTTATACTGGTTCAGCTTCACGGTAGGTACCACAGTTCGTGATAATAACAACGGCCCGTATAAACCTCTGTGATCTTCACTTGAATTTTTGCTCTTCATCTTCACAAGGCCCAGTTCTGGCCCACTTTCACGAGCTCAACCACGGACCGTAACAAAGTTAACGGTTCATGAAGTTGGCCGTGAACTTCACTCGGGCCAACATCAGTTCTGCTTCTTTTTCTGTACCACCCAAATTCTGCCTACACATTTAACAAAACCATCAAATAATCCCAAAATATCACTTAATTCTAGTATTAGTTCATAGTTATTAAGCATCAAATGTGCCACAATTTTGCGGCACATCAACACCCTCAACTTAGAACCATTACTTGTCCTCAAGTGATGAGAAAACAAACAAATACAATCAGCCCTCAATTCATTTCCAGATTTATGACACTACACAGCAACTATTTCAAGTATAATTTGTATCCCAGACCTCTGAATCTAACATGTAAGGATCAATACATGACATCTCATTATTCATAGTCAATCATGCTTATACCTGCGAATTATCAGCTTACACAATCTACTTTCAAATGCAACCACTGTGTCCTCACACCAAAGAAGTCCCTCACTCATATTGGTAGGGACTGAGTACTACTCTCACGCTCTCAATGAACTTCTAACACTAACAACAAACTACCATAGGCTTGCCCTTGCTTTCTACACTTTCTCTTTCAAACCCCCGGAATAGGATCACTATAGGACTTTATTTGCTTGTGACATAGGCTTGGGGCTAGGGAATGGATATTTGGTTTCGTGAGTGACTAATTCCTTGGTTTCCCAAAGTTTCGTTTTCACATACTCTTTTCTGAGTGATTCTCTCTTTTTCTTTATTTCATCTCGACCCAGTAGCTATCATTTTCTTTTCTTTTTTCTTTTTTTTCACATTCAGCTCACTGGTTGAACCTTTTTTTTCCCTTTTTCTTTCTGTTCGGATTGCAATCACCCTCAACTTAGGCATTTGGCCTGAGTTGTGATATCGTGTTCTTTCGGAGAACCAAGGATTTGATATATGTTGGGTAAGAACAAAGACTGATTTAAGACTCAAATTGGGTTCAAGTGATAAGCTTTTCATTTTTATTTTTATTTTTATTTTGTTTAACAAAAATGGCCTACTGTTCCTTTCCTATCCGGTTATTTTCAGATTCAAGCAAGACTACTTAGGCAAATTCTAGTTTCTACTCCTAGTGTTAAACTTCAATCAAAACTTACTCACTCACTACACAGGATTGCATTTTTTTGTTTCTTGGTTCACTAACCAATTGGTCAGATTAGCCAGTTTCAACATATCAGTATCCAAGATGTCATCTAAAGATCCTAACAGTCAAACTCAGATTTAGGTCCTCAATATTCACAGAGTAGCTGCTGCACAGCTCAATACATAGAACACCCAAAACATAAAGAGACAATTCTAACAGCTATGGTCGGCTGCTGACCACCCTCTCCCCAAATAAAAAGGACTTTGTCCTCAAAGTCGAGATAAAACAATCAAATATAAAGGCTAAGATGAGGGGTCATACCTGCAGCGCTCTAGACGCTGATCGTCGTATCAGCATTGGTACCCTTATCAATGGGTGCACTCTCAGGTCTCGGGACATCATCAGTGTGGTCCTCATTAGTCGAAGCAGGTACACCACTACCAGAAGCTCCAACTAAGGCTGCATCTCGCTGTAGCTGGTCAAGGGCTTCCTTCTCCCTAGCTTCCCTCTTTGATGCTCTACGAGCTCTCTTTTCTTGCCTTCTTGCCTCTCTAGCAGGGTCAGTAGGGGTCTCCTTATCAATTTCTCCAGCTATGTGTTTACTCTTGCCGGATTTACTTGTAGGGGGTGCTCCCCAAAGATCATCGAGTGTTTGAGTGGAGGGTGCCTAACTTAACATTTACATCAACGACTCTGGCATGACTGGAGTGGGCACCTATGCTAGCTTTTCAGCCAGCTTAGCAATTTGAGTGCGCATTTTGGCCAACTGGGCACTGAACTCTTCAGTATCTGCTGAACCGGTAGCCTGGAAGCGATCCTGAACAAGGTTCTCCAAACCATCCATTTTGTTCTTTAAGACTGATAGCTCCGTCCTCATCTCATCTTTGATCTCCTTTTTCGCAGCTAATACCTTTGTCTCTATCAGCTGGGGCATCCGGAGCACAATTTGGTCTACTAATGTCCTGGTCTGGCGCTAATCTGCAACCAATTTCTCAAGAAAAAGCATAGGAAGAGTGATAAAGGTACCTGGAGTTTCGGAGGCTGAAGCTGGATGTGATGGTGCCTCTGTGGATGGTTGTGATGACTCTTTCTGTTCTGGATCTCTACTTGCGTGGTGAATATCAAGTGGGACATATGGAACAACAACTAAAGTACCTACAGCGGCAGATTTCGCGCCAAAGAGATGGTTTGCGACATCCTTGATTTTTGAAACCTGGGTTAGTATGAATGATTCACCCCATCTATCAACGAGGCTGTTCGGAGGAATACTCGCTCCTCGACATAATTTCCCTATCATATAGGGAAAAGGAAGTGCAGCTCTCTCATTTAGCACCATGTCTCTCATCTCGATTGCTATTATTTGTCCTGCATTAAACCGGTAACCTACCATAAGACATGCTACTAACGAGGCCAGAGAAGGGGACAAACTGTTACTATTAGCTGTCGGTCTCAATTGCGCTCGGACAACAGCCCACCAAACCTTAGCCGGGAAAGATAGCGAAGCTTTAGTGATAAGTATTGGAGTTGTGGTGACCGAACCTGCATTTTCTCCATCTATGGCAATTTGCTTCGCAATCCAGCATAAAACCCTTTCTCGAGAAGTCTGATCTTCCATTGTAGCATCACTGGTGACCTCATGATGTTTGCCCTCGAAAAGGCCAACTGAAACGGGTGCAGAGTATTCTGGGCCGTACAACATTCTGTTAATCGACGCCTCAGAAATATCTATTAATTTGCCCCTAACTATGATTGAGTTGAGTGGACCCCAGGTACTAGCCATGTCTTTCTATCCACGCTTTGTGGTCTCTGTATCCGCAGCAAAATTCATCAATGTAGCTGCATAAGATGAATAAAATTCTCTGGTCAGGTGGCTGGAGTATTCACTAGGTGCATTGTCCATTCAATCGAACTGATGGAGCTGAAATATCCGATAGATGTTCGAGAATGCTTTGACATCAGCTACCACCACCCTAGTCTCAAGCATAATTGCTCGATTCTTGAAGCCCCCAGTTTTATTCACAGTACCATTGTCGAAGAACTCTTTAGATCTGTTGACAGTACACATGGAGCGATAACAAGCAATCAGCTGTGGTCTCAATGCAAGGTTAGGTTCCTAAGCGTTCACATACATCACCATAGTATCATCATCGGTGATTTCCTCATCATCCTCTCTATTAACTATTTCCTTTGGTACTCCAATTTCAGCTTCTGTGGTAGCCACAGGTGGAGAAGTACTTGTGTCGGCCTGAGACCCGCTATCAGATTCAACACTGTCCCCCGAGTCATCGGCAGATTGGTTACCAACAGCAGTATCAGTTGGACTTCCCGAGTTTTCCCCATTCTCAGAACTACTACCTCTCTCTTCAGATTGAGGAGGAGAGTCCTGGAGAATAGCTCTCCTAGCCAATGATCTAGTAGCCCGAGGTGAGTGATCTTCAGGTGTAACATTTATTTGCACCTCAAACCCACTCGCTTCGAAGTCGCCATGACCCTTTGATTGTGAAGCGGTGACAGGAGCAGGTTTGTTAGCATTCTTTCTTCTGGGACCCATTGTACCTGAGAAACAAAACACCAATTCAGTACAATCATTAATAAAACGACAAACTAGCGAGTACTCAGACTTCCCCTGTGTAATATCATTGTGACGCCTTGCCTTAAGATTGCCGTCACCCAATCTATCATCGGGAAGGGCCACGAAATAACAATATTAACAAAAACTAAATACTTAAAAAAAAAAAAAAATACAATCAAGGGAACACTACGCGCACTTGAACGAGCCGTGATATAAATAACGGACCATGATATCCTTCGTGGAGTTTAAATAGAATTCGAGTGCACAAGGAATTTATGGACATTTAACCAAGGGATGTTAACGAAAGGTTTCACGGCCTATGGAGTGAACCACGGTCCGTGAGACTGCCCATGAACTAAAACTGAGGACCACCGAGGACTTGGTTGATATTCAAGTGTGGTCTACGACAAGTTGTACGACCCGTAATGTCTTCCACGGTCCGTACAACCTGTCGTAGTCTTATACTAGGCAATAGGTCTGTCATCTTCTACCCAACATCAAATTTTTGCACTTAATCCCCATTGTTGTACAAATACAGGCACTTCTCATACTTTAAACCCTACCCCACTACTTATTCAACCAAATTAAGTAACTTAACTTTCACTACCTGACCTAAAAATTTGACCCCCCTGTGATCGACCAACACCCAAGAATAGCTACAAATTTCCAATTTTTCAACTTACCCACTCCAATTAAGTAATAGTTTAGCAATTAATCATCACAAATGCATACTGAAATCAAGAAAATCGAAATCATTATAGACAAGATGTAACGGTGCAAACCATTGAAACTCAACTAACTTGGATTGAAGAAACAAAATTGGAAATAGCTGGACACACTAGCACAACTGAAAACTGGGGGTTTGCACTCTTAGGTAGATGTGGGATTTATTGATGAATAATGATCAAGTCTTCTTTGATAATCGTTATGGAGGAAACAAAGAGAGAAACTGAAGTTCTGCCCTTTGGAATCACGAAATACATCATAATTTATGAGTTGGGTTACGCGCGGGTCGGGTCGGGTCATCGGTGTTACTGGGTAGTAGTCCACGGGCCGTGAAACTTCTCGTGGAAGATATCATGGTTCATGGATCTGTTCGTGGCATTACCCTGGCAAAGAAACTTACCTGGTGCAGATGACGGATCGTAAAGTTGCCCGTAAAGGAAATCACGGTCCATGAAACTATCTGTGATGTTGACTTGGAACTGAGTTTCCTACTTGAGGTTCACGAGAGGTTAGACGTCTTGTACAATATATGACGGACCGTGAACCCCTCCGTGAGCCCTATTTTATGCAATTTCCAGTAGCTTCCAAATTCAGTCCTCAATTTGACGAATCGTGATAGTTCCTATGAAAAACTCTACGGTTCGTGGTCCAGACCGTGACGTTCAGTCTGCACCAATTTCTGCATTTTCCCCCTTATTCTCTCCTGCACACCTCAGCACACAGTGACTATAAAATTAAAGAAAAATAAAGAAAACGAGAATATACCTAATATAATTACATCTTAGGTTGCCTCCCAAGCAGCGCACAATTTAACGTCGCGGCGCGACGCAGGTTACTTGATTATTCAGACTCCATCAAGTTTACATTCCTCCACAATTTTCACATCCTCAGGAGCACCCAAATATGCCTTGATTCGCTGACCATTAGCTTTGAACCTCTCGCCTTTCTCATTTTCCAATTCAATAGCACCAGATTGAAAAACCTGTGTAACTTTAAAGGGTCCAGACCATTTAGACTTCAGTTTTCCTGGAAACAGACGCAGTCTGGAGTTGAAAAGTAACACCAAGTCACCAGGAGTAAAGCTCATTTTTTCAATATGCTTGTCATGATATAGCTTCATCCTCTCCTTATACAGTGCAGCCCTCTCATAGGCCCTCAAATGGAACTCATCCATCTCATTGATCTGATCTAGCCTCAAGTTTGCGGTTTCGCTCCAATTTAAATTCAGCTTCTTTAACGCCCAGAGTGCTCTATGCTCAAGCTCAACTGGTAGATGACACACCTTTCCAAACACCAACTGATATGGAGACATACCAATAGGTGTTTTGAAAGCTGTCTGATATGCCCATAGGGCATCATCTAGCTTCTGTGCCCAATTTATCTTGTTGGCATCCACTGTCTTTGCCAAGATTGTTTTAATTTCCCTGTTGGAAACTTACACTTGACCACTCATTTGTGGGTGATAAGGTGTTGCCACCTTGTGCTGTTTTACTCCATACTTGGTCAGAAGTGCACTAAAGACTTTGTTGCAGAAGTGAGACCAACCATCACTAATAATGGCTCTGGGTGTTCCAAACCTTGAGAAGATGTTCTTTTTCAAGAACCCAGCGACACTCTTTCCATCATTCTCAGGTAATGCAACAGCTTCAACCCATTTGGACACATAGTCCATAGCCACCAGTATATATTTCTTCCCATATGAACTCACAAAGGGACCCATGAAGTCAATACCCCACACATCAAATAATTCCACCTCCAGAATAGGTGTCATGGGTAACTCATGGCACCGAGAGATGGCTCCTTGCCGCTGGCACACATCACAGCTCCTAACTATATCCACTGCATCTTGATGAATTGTAGACCAGTAATACCTACATTAAAGTATCTTGTGAGCTGTTCGAGCACCACCATGATGACCACCAACTGGAGATGAGTGACAGGCCTCCAAGATATACAACATTTCGACTTCCGAAACACATCACCTAATTATATTGTCAGTACACACCCTGTACAGATATGGTTCATCCCAAAAGTACTTGTCTACATCATGCAGGAACCTTTTCCTTTGATGATATGTTAGTCCCTCGGGCATTAAGTCACTGACCAGAAAATTAGCATAGTCAGCAAACCAAGGAATAAGGTAAAGAGTAGCAGCTAATACCTGCTCATCCGGGAATGTGTCATCTATCTCGAGCTCAAGTTCTTCCTTCTTTGCAGCTTCCAACCTAGATAGGTAATCAGCTACCTAGTTCTCACAACCTCTCCTGTCTTTCACTTCGAAGTCAAACTCTTGAAGAAGCAATAACCATCTGATTAGCCTAGGCTTGGCATCTTTCTTTGCCATGAGATATCTCAAAGCAGCATGGTCTGTGTGAACTATCACTTTAGTGCCCAGAAGATAAGCTCTGAACTTTACAAAAGCATACACTACAGCCAATAGTTCATGTTCAGTGACTGTGTAGTTTCATTATGCCCCATTTAGCGACTTACTAGCATAGTAAATCGGATGGAACATCCTGTTGCGCTTTTGTCCCAACACAACTCCTAACGCAGTTCCACTGGCATCACACATCACCTCAAATGGCTCCGCCCAGTCTGGGCCAATAATCACTAGTGCTGAAATCAGTTTCTTTTTTAGGCACTCAAAAGCTTTAAGGCATATCTCATCAAAGACAAATTTCACCTCCTTCTCTAAAAGTTTGCACATGGGGTGTGCAATTTTTGAGAAGTCTTTGATGAAACACCTATAGAATCCGGCGTGTCCTAGGAAGCTTCAAACACCCTTCACACAGATTGGCGGAGGTAATTTTTCAATCACCTCAATCTTAGCCTTTTCGACCTCAATTCCTTTCTGTGACACCTTGTGTCCAAGGACTATGCCCTCTTTTACCATGAAGTGGCACTTTTCCCAATTTAGCACTAAGTTGGCTTCCTCACATCTCTGTAAAGCCCTGCTAAGATTCAACAAACAGTCATGAAAAGTATCACCTACTACAGAGAAGTCATCCATAAATACCTCTAGAGTGTCCTCAGCCATGTTTGAAAAGATGGACATCATACACCTTTGAAATGTGGCTGGTGCATTACATAGTCCAAATGGCATGCGTTTAAACGCAAAGGTTCCATACGGACATGTGAAGGTGGTCTTTTCCTGATCTTCAGGTGCAATTGATATCTGGTTGTAGCCAGAGTATCCATCTAAGAAACAGTACCATCCTTTACTTGCCAACCTGTCAAGCATCTGGTCCATAAAAGGCATGGGGAAATGATCCCTCAAAGTCCACTTGTTCAGCTTCCTGTAATCCATGCACACTCGCCATCCAGTGACCGGTCTCTGTGGGACTAATTCATTCTTGGCATTCGCTACCACAGTCATGATTCCCTTTTTAGGCACACATTGCACTGGACTGACCCAGTGGCTATCAGAAATAGGGTAGACCACCCCAGCATCTAACCATTTGATTATTTATTTCTTAACCACCTCTTGCATAGTTGGGTTCAACCTCCGTTGGTGTTCAATACTAGGGCTGCAGTCTTCCTCAAGCTGAATCTTATGCATGCAAATACCTAGAGATATCCCAATTATATCAGTAATGGTCCATCCAATGGCTCTTTTGTATCTTTTTAGCACCTTGATCACCTCTTGTACCTGCTCTTCATTCAAATTTGTAGCCAATAGCATAGGTAAAGTGTTATTAGTACCCAAGAATACATACCTGAGGTGATTGGGCTACTGTTTCAGCTCTAACACTGGTGGCTCCTCAATGGATGGTTTCGCTGGAGGACTTGGCCTGTTTTTCAAGTCCAAGTCCAATTTCTTTGGTGCATACGAATGTGCTCCCATACCCTGCAAGGCATTCACGGTCTCTACATAGTCATACCGAAAATCCACATCAAAGTTCATCAGTACTGCTGCTATGTTTCAACAACCATTCTCTCTTCTATAGGTACCCTCATGTCTTCATCAGTGATCATCTCTATTGCAGATATCACATTCATATCTCGTGGCTGTTTCATTGACCTGCAAATGTTGAACCTTACCTCATCTGTGTTGAGTCTGAACTTCAACTCTCCTCTCTCAACATCCACTAAAGCTCTTCTTGTGGCCAAAAAGGGTCTTCCCAAGATTATGGGAACCTCAAAATCTACTTCGCAATCCAGAATCACAAAATTAGCTGGAAAGATAAAAGTGTCCACCTTTACCAGTACATCACACAGGATGCCCACTGGCCTCTTTACTGACCTATCAGCCATTATCAACCTCATTGATGTAGGTTTTGATACTCTCAAACCTAACTTTTTATAAATGGCTAAAGGCATCAGATTTATGCTAGCTCCCAGATCACATAAAGCTTTTGCAAACTTGATTGACCCAATAGTGCATGGTATTGTGAATGCACCTGGATCCTCCTTTTTCTGCACCAAAGATCTGGTAGCAATGGCACTGCAATGATGTACATCGTTAGAGAAATCTTGACTTACAGCTCTTTTCTTGGTGACCAAGTCTTTCATGAACTTGGCATATCCTGGCATCTGCTCTCGGGCTTCAACCAATGGAATGTTTACTGAAAGTTGTTTCAGCATGGTGATGAATTTCGTAAACTTTCCATCTTCAGCTTTCTTTTTAAGCCTTTGAGGGAAAGGAAGAGGTGGCTTGGGAATCTGTTGTAAGGGTAGGTGTTCCTGAACTTCTTTCTCTTTTCCTCTCGAATGTTGTGCTTTAGGTTGAGATTGCTGAGCCTCTCCCTGATCATCTACCTGTATATTCTCATCCTCCTCTCTGCTAGCTTGCTCCAAGACCTGTTCATACTTGGTACCTGCAGAAATAGGGTCAGAAAGAACTTTACCACTCCTGGTGGCGATGGCCATGCATTGTCCTTCCTTCTTGGGATTTTGAATGGTATCACTTGGTAGTGATCCGTTCTTTCTCGGATTCATTGAGGCTGAGAGTTGCCCCAACTGCTGCTTTATTTGTTTAATGGAGGTGGTGTGAGAATCCACCAACTGACTCATGCTCGAGAAGTCACCTCTCATTTCTTTCACCCCTACATCGGTTGACTCAACCTTCTGAAGTACCTTAGCCATCATGTCTTTCAGCTTGGACCCGTTAGAACTACCACTCACCCGGTCTCTATTACATGGAGGTACATATACACCATTGCGGTCATTCTTATGCCCCTCTCTGTTTTGCCAGTTTCCTTGATCTCTATTTGCTGGCCTTTCATACTGACCATCCCTAGCATAGCTCCGACCTGCATTTCCAGAATTGTAACCCTGATTTCCAGAGTTATAATTTCGGAAACCTTCTTGATTCCCCAAATAGTTAGCTTTCTCATCAATGTCAAGATCCTGATCATCATACATGTGCTGATGTCCCACAACATTCACCTTTTTAGACTTGGCAACAATGTGCTTTATGGGAAAGTCTATTTGAGTCCTCATATGTGCCATGTATTGGTCCCTTTCTTCTTCTCTCTTTCATTGATTAGCTGAAAGCTCAAATGTATACCCGAGCTCTCCTACCTCTACATCTCTAGTGTACCATGCTCTGTTGTTCTTTGAGACCTCATCTAATAGCTAGATGCTTTCTGCAAATGGCTTCCTCATAAATGAGCCTCCACAAACTACATCAACAACAGGTTTAGTAACATAATTCAGAGACCTATAAAAGGCCTGTTTAAGATGCCTTTCGGTAAGATCATGGTTGGGGCTTTTCTTTAACTTTTGGCTGAACCTCCACCAAGTATCATGCATGGCTTCTCCTGGTAGTTGCTTGTGTGTACTAATCTCGTCCTTCATCTGCAGCTCTTTTGACTCTGGGAAGAATCATTCCAGGAAAGCTTGCTTCAACTCATTCCAAGTTCTGATGGAGTCATCTGGCATCTCATTCAACCAGTTAGTCGCCTCTCTAGTAAGAGACAATGGAAACAACCTCAATCTCATTGCTGTTTGATTTACCCCAGGAATCTCTTGTGACTTACAGATAGCCACAAAGTTCATCAAGTGTTGATTTGCATCATCACCAGCTGCACCCCTAAACATACCCTTAAGTTTCAACAATTGAATCATAGTGCTGGTGATTGTGAGCTTAACACCTGGAGGTAGTGCAGGTAACACTATCGCTCCAGTGGCTCCAGCTCCATCCAAATCTGCATCATCTTCATCATACATCATGTGCGCTGGATGCTGAGCTCTACCGCTTGGAGCTATTGGTTGGCACTAGGGAGGGATCAATCCATCCACTCCTCTATTCTTATCTACCACCCTAGGTTGGTTGTTACCGTCGTGCTACTGAACACCTCTTGCAGCGGCTTCAGCTTCTAGTCCCAACCTTTGTCTTTGTGCCTCCAGTTCTTGTGCATTCACCATTTTTCGAAGAGTCTTGTCGAGTTCTGAGTCGTAAGGGATCAATGGAACTCCTTTACTCCTGGTACTTGGCATACACAGTAGCAATCACCTAAAAGAGACACAAACACAGAACAAAACGTAAAATTAGGAAATATAACTACAAATTGAATAAAAGCTAGTAAAACACTTCTGAATTGAAATTCCCCGGCAGCGGCACCAAAATTTGATACGTCCAAACTTACACTCCAAATAAGGAGTGTAAACGGTCGTTGTCAATTTACATAACTCAACTAGAGTTGAGGTCGATCCCATAGAGAATTTCTTTACCGATAAAGTTTCACTATCGCATTTACTCAATGGTCGTTACTATTTCCTAAACAATTAACAAGGAAAGTAAAATTGGGTTTAATTGAAAAGTATTCTATCAGCACGTACTTCCGGTCAAAACTTAGTTACACGATTCACAAAAGAACTCGTTGTAAGTTGATTCAATCAATTTAAAGACACCAGGTTTTGTGTTCACTATGACATCGATTATAACGCTCTTCCGTAAATTGAGTGTCAAGTAAATCAATGTTTACAGGCTCTTTGCGATTTAAATAAATCTAACACTTCTCAGCCTAATTAGATAATACCCACTCTAATTCTCTCGAACTTAAAGTGTTATTGATAGTGGACTTCACTTAATTTAATACGGTGTTAAAGATCCCTTCTCTCGAAATCTGACTTTAACTCCAATTCGTAAACTTAGTTTAGCTTTTTCCCAACTAACGCTTTTCTCTCGAACAAACACCAAATACAGGCCTGTCTAAAGAGTGCACTCAATAGCCTAAAATGATAATGAAAGCTGTAAACTACAAGTTGTAAACAAAGATTGCCTTTTTACTCATTTTACGGAATCGCAACTAGAATAGCATGATAGATCCCACACACCCAGTCATGACATTTAGCCACTCATGTTCTTATGCAAAGAATCAATAATAGATAATGAAAACATATTAAGAATTACTTACAAAAATAATCAGTAAATCAACAACCATTTGATAATCTCAAGATCGAAATAAATAATGTCCCACCGATGACAATAATCTGAATCCAAAATCTAAAACTCAAGTTTTTCTTCTGTTCCTCGTTGTGTAATGTCAGATAATCAATAATGATTCAAAAAACGACCCAAAGTAATTCAAAATAGAATGTTTAAAATGAGTCCTAATTAAGTTAGGACTGAGTTGTCGGGCCTTGTCACGGCGACTACCACGATCCGTCAAGGGATTCACGGACCGTGAAGCTCTCCGTGGTCTTGCCTTGGATCTTCCCCAGAGTGGGTCTTCAAACTTGGTCACTGGAAAATGTACCACGAGAGACACCAAGGTCTGTAGTGAATACCATGGCCCGTGAAGTCACCCGTGGTCTCCACTTTGTTTCCAAACCTTCTTTCAACTATTTCTTGCTTTTATACTGGCTCAGCTTCACGGTAGGTACTACGGTTCGTGATAATAACAACGGCCCGTATAAACCTCCATGATCTTCACTTGAATTTTTACTCTTCATCTTCACAAGGCCCAGTTCTGGCCCACTTTCACGAGCTCAACCACGGACCGTAACAAAGTTAACGTTTCGTGAAGTTGGCCGTGAACTTCACTCGGGCCAACATCAGTTCTGCTTCTTTTTCTGTACAACCCAGATTCTGCCTACACATTTAACAAAACAATCAAATAATCCCAAAATATCACTTAATTCCAGTATTAGTTTATAGTTATTAAGCATCAAATGTGCCACGATTTCGCGGCACGTCAGGGTCTCAAACCATGACTCCATATACGGCTAGGCCGTGAACCCGGATAAATAGGAGGTACACCAAGGCTTTTAACCCAGCTAAGAAGTAAGTGCACAAGGGCCTCAAACCCAATATATCAAGAAGCACATGGACCTTGAACCGTGGAGAAGTACTCCAAAATCCCTAATTTTCCTTTGCCTACTTACAACCGATCTAAGCCGCAGTGTGGAACCTTCTCTAGAATTTCTAAGGACACACTCCAACTCCAAGAGTTGATACCAAATAGTTGGATAAAAACTAAGTAAACCCAAAAGCATGCCTGAGTTTATCACTAGGGTAAATTATGGATAAAAAGGTCATAAGAGCTGAATAATATGCAAGGAGCTAAGCAATCCAAAGTGACATCAGAGTAATTCTAAAATGTCATCTCTAAACCTCAAGCCTAAGCAATTAGTAGCATAAACCTAGTCTAAGGCTGTTAAAAAGCTATTTAAGATAGTATATCACCTACAAATAGACAACCACAAGGTAAGGCATGATCACTTACAAGAATAAGCATACAAGAATCCCTCAAACCCAAAAGTAAGACCTAAATAATGATTTCAAACAAAATAGGCATGATCAACTACAACCCAACCCCAATTGCAGCAAGACAACATGAATTTACAATCGTAAGCTAAATCTAAAGACTAGGAAGTCGTAGCGTACATCAATGCAAACATTGTGTGCTCCAAAATCATGATTCTGGAGCTTTTCCCTTTTGAATGTCCTTCAATCGATGCCACACTATCATTACAATTGTAAACAAAAATGAATACTTTGACACAAAATACCCAACAATTGGAGATGGACCCAAAATCAATAAATAAAAATGGGAATTTGGAACCTGTACTGCGAATCCCAAAATTAACTCTGTCAAAAGGTCCAATTTAACTCATTGAGATTGTATCCCAAAATGGGACAACATTAAATGTTGAAAGGAATCAAACAACCACATGCAACAATTCATGAAGTAAAACACCATTAAAGAACTAGGCAGTCCAATTCGGGTCAAAATTTACATCCACTTAATACCCCCATGCAAATCCGTGAACACTCCAATTTGAAGACTTGCTAATTTCAAACCCATAACACTTGAAATCACAAAAAATGGAGGTGTAAATATTTCTAAAATTGACTTTGAACCTCATAATAGAAGTTGATCGTGCCTGGTGTATATTTAAGAGACTAGACAACAAACACCTTCGCGAACATGGAGCTAGGCCTGCGAATGTGGAGGTTCCATCGGATTCATAGAGAGGGTAGAGCTAGAAATACATGAAGGCCCAATGGCCGGAGTAGGCAATACTGCCTCTACAAGTAGTGTCTCAATATCAACCGTCGGCAATGTATCCACAGGAGCTGCCCTCTTCTTCTCAGCCTCATCCTTCAAGTACTCAGCCTCAATACGTTGGATGTCAGTAGAGGGGGTGGGAGTTACTTCCACATCCTTGTTTTCATTATGTGGCGCATGGGATCGTCTGCATAGCTCGGTGATCAACATCGGAAAAAGGAGAGATATTTGTCGCTGCCTAGCTCTCATGGCCATCTCTTGCCTAATAATTGTACCTAAATTAATGTCTTCCTTGCAACGATGGATCCAAGATAGGCCGCCTTTATGTGGAGGAGGATTGACTCATTCTGGGATGGCAAGATAGTGCTACTAATGAAACCGAACCAATACCTCGCTGCCACATTGAGGTCTTTCTTCTCTATAGGCACTCCAGCCTTAATCCACCTAGGAGTATTGTCAGACAGGAGAGAGGCCAACCAACCTTTCATATCTTCCAAAGTTGTTGTCTTGATCATACTCTGGTACTCATTTGTAATGCTATTAGTGCATTCCAATACAACGTTTATATCATCACCATCACTTTTTACCTTCCTCCCCCAGACAACTACATAATCCACTGGTTTGAAGGTAGCAGCCTTCCTCTTTCCTTGTGGTACCAAAGATCTATAGGCTGAGTAGAACTCCTGGACCCAATTAGGAATGTAGGGGCCCTGGGGTTTATTGAATAGCTAGAAATTGTGAGACTTAAGAGTGCTCCATATCTCCGGATATCTGTCCACCACACCATCTGTGGACAATCTCTTCTCCTCAATGATAGTCCTCAGTCCCTCAACCTCTAGTCTGTTGAGAGACCGGGGAGGAAGACCATGTACAGGTGGTGCTTGGACAACAGTCTAATTTGGAGCTGGATGAGGAGGAGTAGTTTGAGGCACCCAGATCCTAGACGGATCATGCATCCTCTTGGAACATATTTCTGCTCTTTGGGCCAATAGAAGCTGGTCATCCTCAGGCTCAGACATGGCAGCCTGCGAATTATGGTGTTCTTCCTCGCTTTCTCATCTGGTAAGGTGAGTCGCGTAGACTCTCTCACTGTCAGAGCTGACCTGGTGGCTCAACTACGGGCACCTTGCCCTTTCCTTTGCCTTTCCCACCCGTGGTTGGAAGTTTGGCTACCTTTGCTTTGGATGCCGCTTCATCCTCTTTTATGATGATCCCTTTTTCCCACTTGCGGGGCGACATGTCTCTTCCTGGCACTTTGGGTCTAGCCATATCTACAAAACACATCGAAAAGTGTTAGAAATCGTTCAAGAAAATTGCAGAAATCAAGTTGCACAAGGACTCGCCAAACAAGTCGCCAAGTCACTTAGGCGAGCCAGATCGGGCTCGCAAAAGGACAAGTTCTAAAAATTTCCAGAATTAAGGCATGTCAGGGATGCTCAGGGCTCTTCAGCGAATTGTTGGTCGATCGGAAGACTTTAAAAATCCAGAGCTAAGAGGTGACGTTGGGAAACACCTTAAAACCCATAATGAATGTTTAAATACAGCTACAGGTACAAAGAAACCAGTTATTGAAAAACAACGGAATGCAAATTTAAATCAGTTATTTGAAAAACCATTTAAACGAAAAACAAAAAACCCATTAACCATAGAACCACAAACTTCAACATATGCAGATAGCCTACAACATGAGAAAAAGGTATATAACCACATCAGCGAGCTCAGGCTTCCCACCGAAAGTTACAGACTCATCTTAGCTAAAACATGAAATTAAGGGTGATCAAAGTGGGATGTTGGTGAACCGCCGAACCATTCGGCAAGCTTGACACAACTCGCAAACGACCCAACATGACAATTTTTAACCCCGTTTCCCAAAATCAAGCCCCAAGCCCACGAATTCAAAATCAAACACATACACCATGAAATTAGTACCAGACCCATATGACCCATGCGTTCAGTGTACTCAGATTTCCCCCGATTTGGCCAAAATTGGTCATTTGATGATTTTTTCCCTTAAGAATGACATCAAACGCTCCATCATTGGGAAAATTACGTCATTTGGCATAATTCGGGGTAACTCACACTTCACCCAACTAGACCCAATACAAAATATCCGCAACCCAACAATTTAGAATCAATTTTAACACACAAAACATGGGAAATCATCATTTTAATCATTTAGGCACAAGTTCAAACACATTATGGGCAAGCCGACACATAAAACACAATTTATTCAATTACCCAACACATATCAACACACATTTACCTATTGCATTTGAGTTTAACCACTAAATGAAAGTATGGGGTTTGAAAAACCAACATGTATGCCGAATTGAAATATTGAAAAGCTAGGCGGCAAACTATTCCAATTCCAAGCACAAGAGCACACATAAAAAGTGAATAAAATGGCAAAAATAAGGAAGATTTGAAGTTCGGGTGAGAGTGCACGGGGTTAGAAATGAGAGAATATGAAAGATTTTGAAATTTCAAACCCTTTGGCCTTTTAAAAACTTTCAGTTCGCGGTCCTTTCCGCGGAGTAAGTCATCCACACTGAACCAATCGACGATTCGCCCAGTGGTACCTTACCTCGCCGAGTTTTACAGGACATTCAGGGAATTTGGTGGTCCAAATGGCAAACAAAACGGGCTCGCTGACCTGTTCGGCTAGTCGTCGATTAGGCAATTAGCTCGCCGAGTTTTACAGACTTCCACTTCATGCTTGGTGGGTCCAACGGCGGTCTAAGTCGTGCTCACCAATCTCTTAAGCGAGTCGCCGACTGAACTATTGGTTCACCAAACTGCATATTTTCCAGCATACTTCACCTTTTAACTTGCACAATCAACACCCGTTAATTAAAATCTAACCTTAAAGCATTAAAAACCTGGGTTGTCTCCCAAGAAGCGCCTTAGTTAACAACGTGGCACGACGAAAGTACCCATTCAAGCTTCATTTTAGGGTTTGACATTGTGTCACTAGGCAACCCCCCTTGTTGTCTTGGATTCAAATGTGAAGAAATTTAACCCATTTGGGTCTACTTATGCTTAATATAAACTGAGCGAGATGTCACTGTCTGATTGAGAGTCGAGACATCCTCTTTCATTTCTTTCAACACTTTGTCGGACCCTTCAACCTTGTTTAGAATGAGTTAGAGCAAGTCTTCCGTACGACCACCTTCAGATTCTTTGGGCTTTTGATGCTCAAGAGGAGGGACTTCCCTATCTGTGTCACCCTCCCTTTCCTTCCAAATGGCATTTTGATCACGCCAATAACTGTCACGGTCTCTCCAGCCCTCATTTCTATTCCAACCTTGATTTCCACCCGGTCTTGGGTAGTTTACACGATAATATCTTTCTTGATTTGCTAGGAATTTCACTTTCTCATTGTACATCGCTTCAAATTATGCTTCATCGGGGTTCCACTTTGAATATGCTCATCAGGATCCTCATGAGCCAGCTCCCCAAACAAACCCTTCAGTTGTAAGGGTTGAAGTATTGTGCTAGTGATCTGAAAAATAGCATTTCCTTCAGTCGGAGGTAGACGTATTACCCCAACACCACCCAATGGAATTGGGTCATTGACATTAGGGTCATTTACATCATTGAGGTTTCCTACATCATCTCGGTGGCCCACTTGGCTACCATTACTTCCGTTAACGCTCATCTCCTCCTCTTTTTAACACAAGCAACAAAACCAAAACTAAAATAAGTAGATTCAACTATAACTAAAAAGATCACTCCCCGGCAGCGACGCCATTTTGATAAATTGTTGTAACATCTATCAAATACACTTCATCCAATTCTAAGTGTAGATGGTCGTTAAGCAATATCTAATCCAACAATTGAGTTGGGGTCGAATCCCACAAGGAGGGGTACGTGTTCAAATTCAATCAAGAAGTATGAATATAATCTAACTAGATATAAGAATAGAAATTATCGAAAAAGACATGAAACAAATTAAAAGGGGTGACACGGATGTCAGATGGGGGGTTTTGGTTTCCAATTATCAACTACAACGCAGCCACAAACAATTTGTAATAACAATAAGGAGGAGAATTCTCGAGATGTGATTGATTATAGGCAAATTTTGATATATGGGTAATTGAAACTACTAGTAAACGGCTAAAAATTAGTGAGTAGGCTAGACTATAGGGATATAGCTTTCTCTCAAACAACTATCCCTAATCAGGTGGTTTCTTTCGAACATCAACAAGTATAACAATGAAGAACATCCCACACCTTAATTCATCCACTCTCTCGAGCTAGATGGGTAGGATTGGGTTTAGGATTCACTATATCAAGCTGAATCCAGCTCAAACCAATACCTACAAATCATTAATCAATAATCTTAGTCCTAAAACCTCTCTCTCGATCAAGCCAAGAACACAAAATTAGAACTGCATTTGCAACTACAATTCATAAATTGAACCACAATTAATGATTAAAATCACTTCAATTTAGCATTTAAACTAGTAATTAACAATACCCATAAACTAATTCAACCCATAATCACGTGATCACACCCCAAGAATTGGGGTTTTAGCCAAACATCATAAAAGAGCAAAAACGATTACCAAATAGATTAACCATCAACTGGGTAAGAGTAATTTAGTCTTTACAATGCTTTAATTTGTAGAAAATTCGAAACCCACTTCCGAAATCACCAAATTGAATCTCCAAAATCCTTCAAGTCTACTGAGAAACTATGAAAAACTCAAGAGAAAAGTGTTCTAAACTAATTCAGCATATTAAATTAACTGTTCAAAATCTAATTTATAGTCGCCAAAAATAAGCCTCAATAAGGAAAGGTAAGTCGGGTTCACCAAACCACTCGACGAACCGCCTACTGCTATCTTCTATCGCCTTTTTGCCTTGGCATTCAGTATCCTCAAGTCCTCTAATTTTGGGTGATCTCTCTTTTCATCGCAGAACAACTCGGTGATTCACAAACTGCCCTTTTTTGTCGCTGACTTGGTTTCTTCCCTCAGGGCAGGAACACTGGAACATTAGGCAGTCAAATTAGCCACCCGACGATTCGCTAAGTGCTCTTGGCGTTCACCAGGCTTGCCTTTCTTCATTTCTTCAGTTTGTTTGTTCCTTTTTGCCTATTAGTGTCCTTGCTTTGTTCCTCAATCCATATACCTGGAAATAAAGGCTTTAACATCTGTTTATGGCACAAATTAAGTATTTTAGGATACTAAATCTACATAAACAAATCCCCAATTGAATCCAAATCTCGGACTCATCAGATGGTCATTCAAGATGCCCAAGACGAGTTATGGACCCCTAAATGGACCGTCTATGGTGCCGTCAAGGGTCTATGGTCCCTTATGGGTTTGTGGACTTGCTCGTTTTCCAATTTTAGTCTTTTCTTGAAGTTCGAGGTGTTACAATGAGATATTTTTCTTGAATCCAAGATATGCTTTTCTGAAGAACTAATATACTTTCTCAATTTTGAGATATGATTTCTTTAAAGTTGCACATGCTTTCTTTAAAACAATGTCTATACTTTCTATTTGAAAATATGCATCTTGTTGCAAAAATATATTTTATTGAAACGATTCTAAAATATTGTGCATGAATCAAAATATACAACTTCGAATACTTCTTAAAAATCTTGAACTTACTTCATTCATCAAAATAATTTGTATGAAGTACAATGACAAGATTTTCAAAAAACATTGGCTAAAAATGGGTCCATGTGCTATAATAAGCATGAAACATGAATTAAAGATTATTAATAATAAGAAGAGCAAAAATTTTGATAATAAAATCAAACATCAACGATAGGAGATAGAGGGAATTCCAAATCATAGACTTTAGGGTTAAAAATCCTAGCTTTGATCTTACTAAAACTATATATGTAGGGTGTGAGGAAAAACTTAGTTCCTCACTATGATAGCCTTCCATACCAAACTTGATGAAGAATGATCAAGATGCCCTTTCTTGAGATTTTTACTTTTGTTTTTTTTTAAATCCTATGGTTAATGCTTAAGATTTCTATCAATGATTCATGAATAGATGAAGTAATTTGGGTTAGAGAGCTTGGAATTCATGGGGTAGGCATTACTTTGATAAAGGGGGAAGAGGAGAGGATAGAGAACCACTTTAGGGTTTCAAAGAATGGTCAAAAGTGATGAAAATAGGATAAAACCCATCTTAAAAGGTTTCCCATTGGCCCATCGATGTTGCACCTGTGTTTCACAGGTGCAAAATCGTCCAACATAGGAGAAATGCAGTAGAAATAGAAAGCTTCAAAAAATGTCCTCCATCGTTGTTAGACTAACATTTCTCCAGTGTAAAAGTATTGTTTAAATGCATGTCCAATATAGAATGTCTAACTAAATTAAAATGATCCTAACTATTGACTCGGACCTCGGATAAATGAGAGGTAAGCGGAGTTGCAAAGAAAACCTAAAGACATTTAAAATTTTGGGTAAGGGGATACATAAATCTTTATATTCTAAGATATATTCTTATTTGAATTTAACCCAAGTGAAATCTTGTACTGAAAACTCATTAGGTAAGGAAGCTTTAAACTCAACTTTGTACTACATGATATTATGCTCTTAATTCTCTCCAAATCACTTCCCACACTTAGGAATTAATCTTCATACCTATGAACAATCAGGAATCACTGGATACGGGCCTATATCCACACACATAAAGGTTTGGGTCTTAGCTTATAAGTATTTGGGGTGGTACAATATCTCCCCCATGAAATCTTTCATCCTTGAAAGAATATCAGATTTAGAATGAAGAATGAATGAAACTAATCTTGCTATCTTTCCGAATTTTGAACATGCCTACTACATATATGGAACTAGTTCATACTAAGAGTTTAGAACTCAACTATAGCACGCATGGCACGAATGTACACATAGGACTACAAGTTGACATATCATAGATGAAGTTTCTAAGAATCACTATAAGAAGGAGGCTACTACCTCAAATTTCTAGATCAAAATTTCTCATAACCTTCTGGTAATAAGATTCACAGGCAAAACTTTACAGGTGACATGTGAATATGAAGAATTGTCAGGGTTTGATTATCTTAGTAGGGTGAAAAAGGTTCATAAAGCATTAATGATATAGATTGAAACATTTCACACCCTATATGCAGTCATTCAACATGAAACATGGGTATGATTGTCATGAAAAAAGAATAAGACTACTATGTCGTAAGTGATACGGCTAAGAACTTTTAAACTTAGCAAGAGTTCTCAACTACGATCCTTTTTCTGAATACTACTCTTCATAGATGAAACTTATATCTCCCACAAGAGTACATATGACTTCTCCTACCAAGGTTCGAGTCTAGCTCCATGCTCTTACCATGTTCAAGCCTGAAATAGAGTTATAAGGTGCTCACACAAAATGATCACACTAATCTAAATAATAAGATTCATTCTCTATATACATTTGTTGGGAATTCAATCCTACGAAAACTATGTCTTATTGCCACCTTATTCGTCAAACCTAGAGTTCTAATCACAAATATCATAGTATATCATGCATTCATATACATGATATCAACCCATATTCGAGCCTATCATTATCACCAATTCATGGATTTCTATGTCATTTATTCTTCTAAGTATTTCCCATCTTTCTATCATCTTTACAACCTAAAATCTCATGAATTACTACAAAGAGACATAACAATATTCTGATCTAGATACTACAAATAACCAAGCCTCATCTCGATGTTCCTCCACAGTAAAATCCTTACGTGAAATAAACATACTATGATACTCACCAAAATGACCTACCTTCATGTCTAAACAACACTTAGTTGTTATCAGCATCCCTATCAAAATAGAAAAATTTGAGGGTATATAATAAGTTCATTGGACTAAGCATACTACAAAATATGAGTGCACAAATTATGAGTTGTACATCCTAAGTCTGATACTGATAACTTCATGGAGTAAGATTGAGGTCGATGGGTTAAAATTGTTGCCTCTTATTCTAGGAACTGAGCATTGACATGAATTTGTATCTAGTGCACGAGCATGGGTAATTGACATCATGTTGCTATGCATGACAAAATAAGGGTGTCATAATGATTGATATTTAAGGAATACACTAGATTAGGAATGAATTGTTATCCATCATAACACTTTCTTGAACACATCACCCTTTTTCATCTCCCCCGTAGGTCTGAAGCCGACATTCTAAGTTGGTGGACATATTTCATCTTCTCTAAACTTTGCTACGATCATTCTATCAATTAGGGGAAACGCTAAGAACATGACTACTAAACTTTCCCCTATTGTCCATATTTGGAGATACTAAAATTCTTCTACAACTTCTCTCTAAGATACTTCTCTTAACTTCCTCTTTCCTCTATAATCCCCTTTCTAAAACCTCTACTCTTTTTTTTTTATAGATCTTCTTCTTCTAAACTTAATAATATGACCTCTTTGTCTTAGCTAGTAACAATCTCTTCTAAGTTCATAACTACCTAACTGAAGGAACCATGAACTATACTGAAAGGCTCATCATCACCTATATATAGCCCTTTTCAATTTAACACTTAGGGGTACTATAAAATTCTTACATTATCCTACTCAACTTTGGCAGCTAAATGACACTACCTAGGTACATAGCAAATCATAAACTTAGAGCCTCATACCATTGTATATTATCTTGGGATACCATCTTAAGGCTCTTCTTTCTCTATTTACTTAGCCGTAATTCATTTTTTTCATCTAAGGGTTACATACTATACTAGTACCATGACACTTGTTGTATGTTGACATCTTCATTTCTCTCACACACTACATCAAGCCTACTAGACTAAATGTTAGAACTAACATTATAATCCTCATAATTCCAACCTTTTTATCACAATGTTCATCTAATATTCAAGCTTACTGTCAATTACTAAATATGTATAGCAGTACATTTCCCCACATATTATAGTAACTTACAACTACAAGATAAAATTGAGAAATACTAACCCATTAAAATTTCATGACAAAGTAGTCAATCTTTATCTCATCATCCATCTAATTACAATCTATCAACACATTTAATTTCTCAAACTCAGTACTACTTCTTCATTCATTATACATACATGCAAATTAGATTCAATACCCAACAAATATAATAGGGCTCTTCCTTAAAATCAAATAGTATAGCCCAAATCTGTCAAATCCTAACTACTTTATCTGTCTATATATTCAACATCTATACTTGATTTTTATAGATGCAATGAAACATCACCATAAAATATTTTACTAGATCAAGTATAGTCTAACTTATCTTAGCCAACAACTCTTTCTCTACATTCTACCATAAAAACAACAAAATACCTACCACTCTTTAGTCAAAACAAAGGAACTCATCATCCCATCACTTATCCTTTAGATACATGCCTCAATCAACCACCATTCACAACAACAAAAACAACTTTTAACAAAGATAAATAGACTCATTAGTAAAGAGTGCTAAAATATTTACAGGCATTAGTTAAGTGCCATTAGATCCAAAGTCGCAAAACGCGTCAAGGACATATACAAAGAGTGTTAATTGCCATTAAAAATACATATTTAGCAACAATTGAGATATTACCACAAATTAATTGCCACTAAAGATTACTTTTTATGGAGTGATTGTCACTTTTATTTCCTATACACTTGTAAATTCATCTTTCTAGATCTAGAATTGTTCTACTATTTATGGTTTACAATGCACCAAATCACACTATCACTTGTTTGCACAGTGTCAATATTTCTATCATTTTGGATAGAGGGACCTAGCTCACATTGTAGTTCTAGAGGTCCATACAAAAGAAGTTGTGTACTCGAGTAGAGCTCAACACAACATTTCACCCTTAAATAGATGGACAATTTGAGAGGACTATACAAGTTTTGGAAGACATGCTTCGGGTTTTTATTGGCATCGATTTTGGAGGTCATTAAGATCAATTTTTTCCCTAGACAGAGTTTGCTTACAATAATAATTACTATTCAAGCATTCAAGTGGCTCCATTTGAGGCTTTGTATGGTAGAAGGTGTAGTTCTACAGTTAGGCAATTATTTGATGCTTCTAAGGGTAAACCATGAGTACAAACCTATTGAGGGATTTTGTGGACAAGGTGAAGGTTATTTAGAAAGGACTTCTCATAGCTCAGAGCACAAAAACTAGTTATGCAAATCTAAGAGTACATCTTGGAGTTTATGGTAATAGAATTGGTATGTAAATATCACTCATCTCAAGAAAATTTTAGATGTCTTGATACATATGTTAATATTGGAGACCTGTTAACTATCAACTAGTCTACAATAGTTACACATATATTCTATTTCAACTCAAATCTACCTCCCTCCTTTAATCTGCAGATGCTAGAAGTGACACTTCTACCGGGTGGGATGGAAAATTGTACACTAGGATTGGATGTGTTTCCATCTCTATAAAGTACTCCCCTATGTTTGTATTTGTTGCATCCAATTCAAATAGAGTTGCCTAAGATAAACCTCTTCCATCATTTGGAGAAGTTTTTTTTCAAGCTGAAGATGAGGGCCGACTACTTTGACATTACAGTATAGCCTATTTGCAATGTAACACCCTAGAATTATTTTGAGCTAAGACTCAAACCATCCTTCGTTGTGAGTAGGATTTTACCGAGGAATTTAAAATGTCTTGATTGTTAAGGTCACTAGATGTAGCACCTTGAGTTCCAAGAAGAACAAAAGGCAGTTCATTCATGTCATTCCTAAGTTCTTCTATGTTTTGGGTCAACTTAAAATGACCATAATTTTCTGTACATGATGAGTTAGGTGGCCCATAAGATATCAAATGAAAGGTCTTTGAATTATCTTTCCAACTCCACCAAGTTTGCTAAGTTTCAAGGTCGGATAAGTGAGATATTTTCTTTTGAAGTCAGGCTATCCAATTAAGGAAAGTTACCTGAAAATAGAGAGGGGTATTTTGGTCTTTTCCTTACCCAATCAGATTTAATTCATTTTTAGTAAGGTTTTAGGGTTCTAATATGATTAGGTTCAGTTTTACAATCCTAATATATGCCTAGGGTTTTAGTGGACAATTCAAGAAGAGAAAAGAAGAAAAAAGAGTAGAAAAAGGAGAAAAAAGGAGAAAAGAGGAAGGAATCAAGGCGTTCGTCGAGATTCTTGAGAGTTGTTGCGGATATTCACCATGGGTTTTATCCCCAAGAGGTATGTAAGTTTCCATAGTGTTGGGTTCCTTCACCCATACGCCAATCATGTTATTTTCAGTGTAATTTCATTCTCAAAAGTTGAAGGATCTATGTTCTTGATAAGTGTTCTTCAAGTTCATTCTAAATCTTGTTTTGTTGGGTTTTTTATGAAGTCTTGAGATGAAAGTTAGTGATTTGAGTGTTGTTTTGAGTAGATTAGTGTGTACTTAGGTTGGGTAATTGAATGTAAGGAAAACTTGAGAAAATAAATCGATTAAAAGTGATTTAGGATCAGAAAACGAGAGACGAAATTCGTCGAAATTTGCTTGGGGAGTCCCTTTTAAGTGTACCTTCACACCCTTTGATTCTAATCACTATAAACTACTTCTAAACACCCGAAAATCATTCATAATATGAATCATAACCTTGAATTCATAATTTAAATTCAAGGTAGACTTAACAGTTAAGTCTTGAGAGTTTTTTTGTACATTTCGAGAAAGTGCCTTTGAGCCTTTTTGAGGAGTCTTCTACAATTTCTAGTAACTTGTTTCAAGACTCGAGCAAGTGAATATGAGAGTGAGGAGAATGTATTCATGAGTATACTTTATCATCACGAGATCCTTCATATCATGAACCATAACTCTTGAATTCATAATTCACATTCAAGAGAGAGTTAAGAGTAGAGTTGAAGAAAGCTTTTGAGTTCAATTGTGAATCCTTTGAGATCAACTATCGATTTGAACTAAGTTTTGAGAAAGTAAGAATGAGAATGGGAAGAGTTGTATACATGAGTTCCATATTGTTATGTAGACCCTCGAGTCGAGTTGTTCATGTCCATAAATTCCGCATGAACTCCATAAGTTGAGTATCTTTGAGAGGAGTAGTATCTTCAAGTTCTAAATCGTGAGTATTTAGTTCCTAATCCCTTTTGAGATGTTATTCCTAATCATGGGACTACTATATGTTACCCATGAAGCCCTTGAGTTGAGTTGTTCATGCCCATAATTCTGCATGAACCCTATAAGTCGAGCAGTCTAGAGATGAATAGTAATTGAGTCTTCAGTTCTGAGTATTGAGGCTTTTTATTTCGATTAAGATCCCTAAGTTGAGTAGTTCATGTTCATAATTCCACATGAACCCTATGATTTGAGTTATAAATTTTAAAAAGCTTTTTAAAGCCAACTCTTGAGTTCTTAAACTGAGTTTGGAGAAAGTAAAGATGAGTTTTGAGAAAAGAGTTTTCTAAAACATGATTAGTATGACCATCGAGTATGCCATCAATGTATGAGCAGCATGGTATCGGGATATACCATCAATCTTTATGCAGTATGACTTCCCGAGTCATCAATGATCATATTAAAATATGATTTTGAAATGTTTTTGAGAAAGAGTAGAGTTGAGTTCATTTTCTTTAAAACAATAAATGGGAACTAAGTATTCCCAAGAGTAAATGTTTTCACATTTAAGATGAGAGGAAACTGAGATTTCCAGAAAAGCCTTTGAGCTAGTTTTTGAGTAATTATCTCAAACCACATAAAGAGTTATGTTTTTAAACATATGAGCTAGTTACATTTTGGGAGTAGTATTGAGCACCGATTTGGGGACGAGTTTGAGTTTAAATAATTCAAAGTCTCCATAAACCGTGTAGCCAACATGGATAGAAAAGGGTCATACTTTTTAGATGATTCCTTAGTGCTTTTTAGCATAGACTAGTGGATCCACTTAGTATTTAGGTTCTATACCCCCGGCAAGGTATAGGACGGCCTTGGCAGCGTAAGGTAAGACATTGTATCATCACATAGCTCATAGTGATGGTTGTCGGTTACAGAAACTCCCACGGAGATATTTTGTATCTTTATATGCATAGAGTTTACTTTTTACTTTCATATAAAAGTAGAGTTTATCTTGTATCCTTGCATACAAACTGAGTTACTATTGTATTTTTCAATACATTGAGTTTCTTTTTACTGTTTTAAAAGCTTTCCATATATTGCATTTGTATTATTGCTTTATATTGAGTTTAGTATCCAGAGTTGAGTATATAGAGTTGAGTATCCAGAGTTGGATATCCAAAGTTGAGTATCCAGAGTTGAGTCCCTAGAGTCGAGTATTTGATAATTGAGTTGAGCTTTATTTCACTGATTTGAATATCTTATTATTGAGTTGAGCCTTATTTCACTGAGTTAAATACCTTATCATTGAGTTTAGCCCTATTTTATGAGTTGAGTTGAACTATGTTCTTTGAGTTGAATTGAGTTGAGTGAGTTGAGAAGAGGTAAGTATGTTTCTTTTCCACCAGTTCAAGCTTATGTTTATGCTTTAGAATTTCTCCTTACATGCTCGTACATTCCATGTACTGAGCCATTTGTCCTGCCTCATTTAATGATGCAGACATAGGTACTCAGGATCATCAACAGGCACTTCATTGATACCACATGCAGTTCGAGTTAGCTATGGTGAGCCTCCTTGCTTCTGGAGGGTTCCACTTGTATTTTCAGTTATATCAGTTGTTAGGATGCCGTGGGTCTTATTCCGACTTCCATCTTTGTTAGTTAGAGGCTTCATAGATAGACAATAGAGTTTTAGAAGTCTGTTCATTTATTTTGTTAAATATTTTAAAGACTTAAGTTGCCTATTTTATGGCGAGTTGAATATATTATTTTTAAACAGAGTTATTCATTTGAGGTAAAGATTTGTAATTGAGTTCAATGAATTTATTTAGTTTTAAGCTTTGTATGCTTGAGTTCGTCTTTCGCTTGTAGTCATCCAGGATGAGGGTTCGCTTGGGGACTAGAAATGGCTCTCGAGTACCGGCCACGTCCAGGGTGTAGGCTCGGGTTGTGACTTGCAAGTAGTGATCAGATCTATAAAACAATGGATAAGATCAAGTTTTTAACACCTAAACAAAGAAACAATATAAAAAAGCTATAAATTTGTTAATTTCCTAGTCCCCGACAATAGGAGCAAGAGCACAAGTTCAGTACAGATAGGGGTGAGATAGCAAATCATCCAGCAACTTTGCTACAAAATGGAAGAGCTACCTTTCAAATACCTGGGGATACCCCTATCTATTAAGAAACTATAAGTCATCCAATGGTACCCTCTTATTGAAAAAATCATGGTCAGGATCAATTCATAGACAACTAGGAAGCTGTTGTATGCAGTCAGAACCCAACTACTACAAACTGTGTTGTTTAGAGTTCAATCATATTGGGCACAACTATTCATTATCCCTACAAAAATAATCAAATTGATTGAGGGTCTATGTAGAAGCTATTTATGGTCTGGTGTGGGACAGGTCACTAAAAAGGCATTAGTTGCTTGGGATAGAGTATGTTGTCCTAAATCTGCAGGAGGTACGGGGTTGATTAATATGCAAGTCTGGAGCAAAGCCGCAGTAACCAAATTATGTTGGGACCTAGCTATTAAAGAGGATAAGTATAGATCAGATGGATCCATTCATATTATATAAAAGGTCAAAGCCCATGGCTAGAAGCCAAGCAAGCCAACTGGATGGTAAGAAAAATCATGAGTGCCAAGATTATAAATGAGCAGCCTCAACAGAGAAAGAGTAAGAACGGAAATATGATCAGGGAAATATATCTGCACATGATTCTAGAGCAGAAAAGAAGTGAATGAAAGTGTCTAATGTTCAAGAATACGGCAAGTCCAAAAGCATATGTAACGACTTGGAAAACTAGTAAGTGAAACTAAAGCATAACGAGTTCGTTTTTGAGTTTCATATGGGGTTTCATGTGGTAAAATGATATCCCGAGCTTTGGTTTAGGGGTTTAGGGGTTAAATGTCAAGGCACGACCCACCAAGGACCAACCAAGGGTCCTTGAGGGGGACCCTAAAGTCTAACCCCCAAAGCTGCCAAAAACAACAACTATCAAAAAGTTAGGGACCTAAGGATTGGACCTACGCCCCGTAGGTCCATCCACGTCTCGTGGACTTGCTCCGTAGGTCAAGGGACAAGATGGCATGTTGCAAACCCAAACCACGGAAAGCCAGCATGGCTCGTGGACCCACCCACGGTCTGTGGGTGGGGTTTCGTGAGTCACCACT
Organism: Solanum microdontum; assembly: GCA_036250385.1. Taxonomy (NCBI): domain Eukaryota; kingdom Viridiplantae; phylum Streptophyta; class Magnoliopsida; order Solanales; family Solanaceae; genus Solanum; species Solanum microdontum. The sequence goes on from JAJONQ010000634.1 coordinate 41,925, forward strand.
GTGTTGTCCAATTCGGCAAGTGGAGGGGCAACTTAGTAAATTCCTTTTAAGGTTAGTTAAGTTAGGAGACGGTTATTATTGATTAATTAAAGTATTTTAACCCTTTTAAAAGTATTAAAACACCTTTTTCAATTCATTATTCCAAAACACAAAATTAGAAACTACCTACCTCTCCAAATATTCTCTCTCTAGAAACCACCATTGGAGAAGAAGGATTCAAGCTTTCAAGCTCAAGATCTCACCATTCTCACTCCATTTTAATGGATTTTCTTCCCTAAAGTTATCGTAGTCTTCATCCTTGATTAAGTTTCATTCAAGGAGCCCTTTCAAAAGATGATTTCAAGTTTCCAAAAATCCCCAAAAAAAAGCTAGGGTTTCAATCTAAGCATGGGTTCAATTCCAAAACATTTTCAAAGGTTTATATGTGATGAATTATTAATGGATTGTTGAATTAATGATGAATTATGATGAATTTATCCTATGAACCCATGTTTTCCCCAAAATCCTAAGTTGTTAATTGTGATTGGAAATTGATTGATCATGAAAGTATGTTGAATTGTTTATGTCTATATTGAATTAGTTATTGAATCATGTTAATTCCCTTATCTAATGTAGTATTGTAGATGTTTGGGCTGAGACTGATTCATAGACTTGAAGGGCAATTTCACGAAGGATTTATGTATGGTTATGATGTGAAGTATATGTGTGTGATCTCAATGAAAGTATTATGATCATGTTTAGAATGCAATTGTGTTATTATTGAAAGCTTATTCTCAATTAACACTCATGAATGATGATGATAGAATGTGAAAGATTTCTATAATGTAATGTTGTATCTTGAATTGGTAGTCTTAGGCATCCTCTTCTTGTATAAATGAAAGTAATGTGAATGTTGTATCTTGAATTGGTAGGCTTAGGCATCCTCTTCTTGTGTAATGAATGTGTCTTGACTTAATGAACATGGAATCGGTAGACCTAATGTTGGTAGCCCTTTCATAAATGACTAATGAAGTATTGTGAGGCTTTGCCTCGAATCGGTAGACCTAATATTGGTAGCCCTTTCCTAAATGAATGATTAAATATTCTAGGTTATGTCTTAAACCGGTAGACCTAATGGTGGTAGCCCTTTATGATGATTCTAGAAACTAATGTGATGATAAACCTTGAATCGGTAGACCTATGGTGGTGGCCCTTTGTTATGTTAAATGATGAACCTCGAAGCGGTAGACCTAATGGTGGTGGCCCTTTCTTGAGGACTCAATGAGCTACCCTTATAATGTACCTTGAATCGGTAGACCTAATGGTGGTGTCCCTTTCATGTGTAATGTACTTTGGGTCGGTAGACCTAATGTTGGTGGCCCTCTCAAGTACAATAATGTTGATGTGAATGAACTACTCTATGGGAATGGAGGCTAAGTACCAAGTGGATATGATAAGATGGAAGCTCTCCCTATGTTAGGCCGAGTTTCATTGAACATCTTTCTTATCTCATAATAGGATATTAGCTATTGGATCCACCTAAGCTAAAATACCCTTAGTTCTACCTTAGGCAAGTAGGACACCTCTTTACAGTGTGGGGCAAGACACTGGATTCCATGTTAAGCTCACATGGTCTATGTCGGTTAAACGCTTATTCCCATCATGTGAGATATGCACTATGGTTACTCAAGAAGTTCTATGAAGTGTGGGTGGTAGTATGGGATGTCATTCATGCATTGCACGAGTAGGCTTAGATAGGGCTGGCAGGGGGCCGGGGACGGGGACTGGGGGACGGGATGGGACGGGGGTCATTTTGGCCGGGATTGGGGGGATAAAAATTCATCCCATCCCGTCCCACTATATATACGGGATAGGAGGGTATTTGGCGGGACGGGACGTGGGATTTTTATTTTTTTTATATGTTTATTTATTTGTATTGAAATTATATGTTATTGAATAGCATTTTTAGTTTATTTAGTTTTCAATAACATTTTTAGCTAATAAA